>JAXRKP010000635.1:187500-202500 GCA_037039925.1 Doris montereyensis | reverse complement strand
CTTACAAAGCAGACTGAATAAAGGACACACACGCTTCACATCAAGTCCACGAGAAGCCAGTCAAAACTTGGCCACACACCCCGATGCGATAAACAGTTCACGAGTAAGATGAGAGAAAGGGAGCTCTCTAGCCTGAGAGTTATACGTAATATAAACAGTTCACGAGTAAGATGAGAGAAAGGGAGCTCTCTAGCCTGAGAGTTATACGTAATATAAACAGTTCACGAGTAAGATGAGAGAAAGGGAGCTCTCTAGCCTGAGAGTTATACGTAATATAAACAGTTCTCGAGTAAGATGAGAGAAAGGGAGCTCTCTAGCCTGAGAGTTATACGTAATATAAACAGTTCTCGAGTAAGATGAGAGAAAGGGAGCTCTCTAGCCTGAGAGTTATACGTACATAAACAGTTCACGAGTAAGATGAGAGAAGGGAGCTCTCTAGCCTGAGAGTTATACGTAATATAAACAGTTCTCGAGTAAGATGATTAGCTCACTAGCCTGAGAGTTATACGTAATATAAACAGTTCTCCCCCCCATGAATAGAACAACACAAGTTATACACATAAAACAGTTGATAAACACTAAACACCCCCCCCCCCCCAAATACAACAACACAACACAAAAACAAAACAAAACAAAAAAGAAAAAAGCCCCGACCCCCTTCAACTCTCAACTCTCTCTCTCCCTTCTCTCTCTCTCTCTCTCTCTCTCTCTCTCTCTCTCTCTCTCTCTCTCTCTCTCTCTCTCTCTCTCTCTCTCTCTCTCTCTCTCTCTCTCTCTCTCTCTCTCTCTCTCTGTCCCTCTCTCTCTCGCTCTCCCTCTCCTCTCTCTCTCTCTCTCTCTCTCTCTCTCTCTCTCTCTCTCTCTCTCTCTCTCTCTCTCTCTCTCTCTCTCTCTCTCTCTCTCTCTCTTCCTCAATCTTTACACTCTTCGAATAACGATGGATTTCAAGATCGTCATAAATCTCAG
The DNA here is from genome assembly GCA_037039925.1 of Doris montereyensis. NCBI lineage: Eukaryota > Metazoa > Mollusca > Gastropoda > Nudibranchia > Dorididae > Doris > Doris montereyensis. The sequence goes on along the minus strand of JAXRKP010000635.1, from coordinate 201,534 downwards.
CTTCCCCTGCAAAGGTGCGAGCTCAGAACCCACCCCCTCCCCCATCCCCCGAAAAAAAAAAGAAAAAGGAAAAAAGACAACAAAACAACAAGAAAACAACAAACAACCCAACAACAAGCAATTCAATCCCAAGCTGAACAACACTTGAATTGAATGACAACAATGATTTATTTCGTAGATCATGCAAAGAGCCTTTTCACACACTCAATCTGGTCACACCAACCGTCAGCTTAATGGACGCAAGGGCTTCCACAACAACATGCACAGCTAACTACATTATTCATGAATAAGACAAGTCAGGAAGAAATATAAGATGAAAGTCAGGAAGAAATTTAATGGTGGTTTATTTCACAACAACTCACGGCATTGATTTCCATTACCATGTAAATTGGTGTCTGGAGAACGATGTCGTGGAAATCCCAAACAGGGTACACGAATTGAAAGGTGTGTTCATTACAGGAAGGTACTCCTTACCGCCAGAAATTCTGACCACGACACGAAATGAAAGGTGTGTGTTCATTACAGGAACGTACCGCTAGAGATTCTGACCACGACATGAAATGTAAGGTGTGTGTTCATTACAGGAACGTACCGCTAGAGATTCTGACCACGACATGAAATGTAAGGTGTGTGTTCATTACAGGAACGTACCGCCAGAGATTCTGACCACGACATGGAATGTAAGGTGTGTGTTCATTACAGGAACGTACCGCTAGAGATTCTGACCACGACATGAAATGTAAGGTGTGTGTTCATTACAGGAACGTACCGCTAGAGATTCTGACCACGACATGAAATGTAAGGTGTGTGTTCATTACAGGAACGTACCGCTAGAGATTCTGACCACGACATGGAATGTAAGGTGTGTGTTCATTACAGGAACGTACCGCCAGAGATTCTGACCACGACACGGAATGTAAGGTGTGTGTTCATTACAGGAACGTACCAGAGATTCTGACCACGACACGGAATGTAAGGTGTGTGTTCATTACAGGAACGTACCGCCAGAGATTCTAACCACGACACGGAATGTAAGGTGTGTTCTCTTTTCTTCATCTTTTTCGGGGTTTTTTCTCGATTGCCAGCATTGCTACTGCAGTATTCGTCTTCTTTATTCTTCTTCTTTATTCTTCTTCTTTATTCTTCTTCTTTATTCTTTTATTCTTCTTCTTTTATTCTTCTTCTTTTATTCTTCTTCTTTATTCTTCTTCTTTATTCTTCTTCTTTTATTCTTCTTCTCTATTCTTCTTCGTCCGATGGACAACCCTAAAACGAACACACAACTCGCACTCTCCGCCGCCCGTTTAAGTGTGAGCAGTCTCCATAATGAACGCGGATTTCGTCAGGCGTTCGGGCTGTGATCTTCACACCATCGACATGTCGAGTGCAGGGACATAAAACTTGTGTCCGTATTGCCCGTGTTGTCGCGGAGCACTTTGCCGAATAGTCTATTATAACCATTCCGATATCTCTTCATTCCCTTCCTAGTTCACACCTTTGGCAACGTGGTCTCAATTCCCCAGATCTCTTCCCCAGTTATTTATTACTGTTTGTGCCGACTCTATTCAACATCTCGATCTCGCCACTGGAAGTTGAGTGCGCGTCAACCGCTAGAAGCAGGAGCTAAAGTGAAGTCATGCCCGTAAAAACCAGCCATTTATCGACGTAGACTTCATGAAACGAGCGACGCATTATCAATTTCGTACATGAATAATACTCATCGTCTGTTTTACCTTAGTGGCTATAGATTTATATGCACATATATTACGATCTATTGTTTAACAGCCTTTGTATTGGTTAAAATCTATGACGCAATTTATTGTTGTTGTGGCTTTTTCTTCAGTTTTTTTTTCATTGAAGTTGTATGGTCATTTTCTTTTTAAATGGTTTGAGTTTCAATTTTATGAGTTTTAACGTAATAGCAGTGATTGATGTTTTGTTGTTTTATTTGTTTGTTTGCTTGTTTGTTTGTTTTTAATTCATTGGGCTGTTCTTCTGTTTTAAAGAGCATGTTAAAAGTATCAACATCTCTTTACGTATGTTAAATTATTTTTTGTCTCAATAAACTTGCCCCATTCCATCATCTCCAGTGATCCCAAGGGAGGGAGGGAGGAGGATAAGGGGGAGAGAGGCAGGGGGGGGTGTCCAAGTAAATGACTGCAAGATTAGAGGAAAACAAAGGCAGGAACATGAATCATTTCTAGAGGGTACAAGCACGTGACTTAAGCCTGAATCGCTGTGACTGAAATACGAGCTCACGATATCAATATCCATATATCATTGCTATTATTATTGCTATCCTTTCGATATTATTATTTATTATTATTATTATTATTATTATTATTATTATTATTATTATTATTATTTTTATTATTATTATTATTATTATCATTATTATTATTATTATTATTATTATTATTATTATTATTATTATTATTATTATTATTATTATTATTATTATTATTATTATTATTATTATTATTATTATTATTATTATTATTATTATTATTATTATTATATTATTATTATTATTATTATTATTATTATTATTATTATTATTATTATTATTATTATTATTATTATTATTGCTATTGCCATTATTATTATTATTATTATTATTATTATTATCATTATCAATATTGTAATTTATTATTATTATTATTATTATTATTATTATTATTATTACTTCTTCTTCTTATTATTATTATTATTATTATTATTCGTCATCCTCATCACCATCATCATTATTATTATTATTATTATTATTATTATTATTTAATATATTATTATTATTATTATTATTATTATTATTATTATTATTATTATTATTATTATTATTATTATTATTATTATTATTATTATTATTATTATTATCATTAGTATTATTTATTATTATTATTATTATTATTATTATTATTATTATTATTATTATTATTATTATTATTATTATTATTATTATTATTATTATTATTATTATTATTATTATTATTATTATTATTATTATTATTATTATTTATTATTATTATAAATTATTATTATCATGAAAATCATTATTTACAGCTTTAATTTGTTTGATGATTTCAGCTTTAATTTATATGATATATATATATATATATATATATATATATATATATATATATATATATATATATATATATATATATATAGACAATCATGTTATACGAAAATATTCAATACATGTATGATTACCTGACAATATACACTATACCTTAATAATATTATATATTTTGTTGTTGGCGCAACGCAAGTCTGTCGGCAGTGTGTACACTAACGATGTGGTCACAGAGCAAAATGAAACCATAATAAACCATAATAAAACCATAATAAAACCATAATACAGGTACTACTCTTCCAACTATTGCCACCTGACCTCGGTATTTCATCGGCCAGCCATTTGCCAGCGCTCATACTCATAGACTACCCCGTTGAAGGAAGGGAGACCACCGCCTTGAAGAAAGGGGGCTTTCAAGTTATGGACCTTCCCACCATAACGTGCTGTTAGTAGTGTTAGTGCAGGCTACAGTGGATAACTTTGAATAAGAAGTCTTAAGAGCTTGCACGGCAGAGCTGATCCCAGATACCTCAATCAATGGTTTTAGTTTTAGTGACCGTTCGAAACAATGTCCTCAGGCCAAACTTGTTGGCAAGGTGCTACCTATCGTAATCCTGGAAGGTAGCCATTGAGTCATTGAGACTATCGAACAGTATTACAGACGGAGCAATCTTTTTTTTTTTTGTTGGTTTTATTATCGTTCGTTCATTTCCCCCTTCCTTTTATCCATTTCAGTGCTAATGTGCGGGGGAATCACAAGGCCATGTCATCGGTGAGACTGTCTAGACCTGTAGTAAGTCTGCCCATGGTAATTGTTTTAGAAGTAAAAAAACAGCGCCATGTCGTCGGTGAGACTGTCTAAACCTGTAGTAAGTCTGCCCATCGCAATTGTTTTAGAAGTAAAAACAGCGTCATGTCGTCGGTGAGACTGTCTAAACCTGTACCTTGTTTTAGAAGTAAAAAACAGCGCCATGTCGTCGGTGAGACTGTCTAAACCTGTAGTAAGTCTGCCCATGGTAATTGTTTTAGAAGTAAAAAACAGCGTCATGTCGTCGGTGAGACTGTCTAAACCTGTAGTAAGTCTGCCCATCGTAATTGTTTTAGAAGTAAAAAACAGCGTGATGACTCATCGAATAGGGCTGCAAACCATGCTATGATTTTTGGAACAAAACCGGAAAAAACGATTGTCTAGATCATGTGCGTAAATGGAGCCTTTCCCACTGGTCCAAGGCCTCCAAGATTTATAAATACACGACAGAAGCGTGTGTTTGCGGTTGTGGTGCAATGAGGTGAGTGTAATTTGACAGTGTGTGCAGTGAATGTGGGGTTGTTTGTTGTTGTGTTTGTTTGTTTGTTGATTTTTTTATCTTATAGTATATGGTGTTAGGGACGGTCTCAAAGTTCCCCAAACCATTCACCTTGATACTACGATGACGATGTTTGTACCTGCAAAACACCACCGTCAACGTACTACACTAGATACCCCAAACCATTCACCTTGATACTACGATGACGATGTTTGTACCTGCTAAACACTAAACCGTCAACATACTACACTAGGTACCCCAAACCATTCACCTTGATACTACGATGACGATGTTTGTACCTGCTAAACACTAAACACCACCGTCAACGTACTACACTAGGTACCCCAAACTATTCACCCTGATACTACGATGACGATGTTTGTACCTGCTAAACACCACCGTCAACGTACTACACTAGATACCCCAAACCATTCACCTTGATACTACGATGACGATGTTTGTACCTGCTAAACACTAAACACCAAACCACCTTGTCAACGTACCTGCTAAACACTACACTAGGTACCCCAAACTATTCACCCTGATACTACGATGACGATGTTTGTACCTGCTAAACACCACCGTCAACATACTACACTAGGTACCCCAAACTATTCACCTTGATACTACGATGACGATGTTTGTACCTGCTAAACACTAAACACAACCGTCAACGTACTACACTAGGTACCCCAAACTATTCACCTTGATACTACGATGACGATGTTTGTACCTGCTAAACACTAAACACCACCGTCAACGTACTACACTAGGTACCCCAAACTATTCACCTTGATACTACGATGACGATGTTTGTACCTGCTAAACACTACCGTCAACATACTACATTAGGTACCCCAAACCATTCACCTTGATACTACGATGACGATGTTTGTACCTGCTAAACACTAAACACCACCGTCAACATACTACACTAGGTACCCCAAACTATTCACCTTGATACTACGATGACGATGTTTGTACCTGCTAAACACCACCGTCAACATACTACACTAGGTACCCCAAACTATTCACCTTGATACTACGATGACGATGTTTGTACCTGCTAAACACCACCGTCAACATACTACACTAGGTACCCCAAACTATTCACCTTGATACTACGATGACGATGTTTGTACCTGCTAAACACTAAACACTACCGTCAACGTACTACACTAGGTACCCCAAACCACCCACCCTGATACTACGATGACGATGTTTGTACCTGCTAAACACCACCGTCAACGTATCATCATACGCGTACAAGCTGGGATGACCAAGTTCGTCGGACATTGTATGAGACAGGAAAAGCTACAACATCTCGTCACTACCAGAGAACTTGAAGCGGGAAAAAAGGCAGAGACAGAAATCGCGAGAAGAACAAAATGGTAGAAAGATTGACTGGCACAGAGGTAAACAGACAATGTCAGGGTAGGGAAGCCTGGAGAAAGATAATTTCGGGCACCTGAACTCATGCACCAGACGGTAGAAAGGGACGTGGTAAAAAAGAAAGAAAGAAAGAAAGAAAGAAAGAAAGAAAGAAAGAAAGAAAGAAAGAAGAAAAAGAAGAAAGAAAGACAGAGAAAGAAAGAAAGAAAGAGAAAGAAAGAAAGAAAGAAAGAGAAAGAAAGAAAGAAAGAAAGAAAGAAAGAAAAAAAAAGAAAGAAAAAAAAGAAAGAAAGAAAAAAAAAAGAAAGAAAGAAAGAAAGAAAGAAAGAAAAAGATATTGATTGACAGAGTGGATAGGAAGACATGGAACCTGTTATGAAGGTGATGGAGTAAACAAACGTACAAAAAGTCTCACCTATTTCATCTTTGGGTTTTTTTTCTCAGCTCCGGTGGATTCCTGTGCCGTGCACTGCTTTCTGTCATAAGCCGACATGAAAAGAGGAAGACTGGAGCTGGAAGAAAACAAAATTCATAAGTACTCATCGAGAATCAAACCTGAGATATACAATGTGAAGCCACCATGTTAACTTCGATGATATCAACCCCCCCATCCCATCCCACATTCACCCCTTCCATCTAATCTACCGTCCCTGACAAAGCAATGACTTAACATTTCCCATGATTAATCTAGTCACATTTCAAAAGTGGGGGAGGGGGGGGGGGGGGCGGGGGGTAAATTGAAAATGGGGATGGGGCTGGTGCAGGCATCAGTGAAACGAATCACACCAAAATGGAAGTAAGGTCACGAGCTCTCTTGAGAGCTCAGCCACAAACTATTAGAACAAGTATGGCGTTGGTGGTCGAGCGGTTAAGCTGCTGGACTGGGGTCCCGATTTCGAATCCTGGCAAAGACAGATCCGACGTTGTGTTCCTTAGGAAAGACACTTAAACACAAATTTTCTCCCCTTTACCCAGGTGCAAAATGGGTACAAACATTAGCTTGGGAGTGAACAATTGCGTCATACTAGCGTCCTGGCCAGGAGGTGATCATTATCACCTGTTCCGCTTCACGCTATAGAAACCGGGATACGTTCCGGCTGTATGGGCCTTGCTATTAGAACAAGTACATAATATAATATCACAGGTGGAGGTGGGCATGGTCAAAGACACACGGGAAAATCATCCTATCTACACCTTTTCGGTGGCCATGGTCAAAGACACACGGGAAAATCATTCTATTTACACCTTTCCGGTAGCCATGGTCAAAGACACACGGGAAAATCATTCTATTTACATCTTTCCGGTAGCCATGGTCAAAGACACACGGAAAAATCATTCTATTTACATCTTTCCGGTAGCCATGGTCAAAGACACACGGAAAAATCATTCTATCTACACCTTTTCGGTGAATACACCTGAGCATAATTATCAACTTAGGAAACGTTCCGCCATTTCTCTCAAATTTGTGGACAATAAGAAAAATAGGTGTATTTTTGTCGGTGTGCAATCGGCTAGACGAGAATCAATGCGGGGATAGGTGTAATTTCAATGCGGGAATAGGTCGGTGTGCAATCGGCTAGACGAGAATCAATGCGGGAATAGGTCGGTGTGCAATCGGCTAGACGAGAATCAATGCGGGAATAGGTCGGTGTGCAATCGGCTAGACGAGAATCAATGCGGGAATAGACGAGTCGGTAGTGCAATCGGCTAGACGAGAATCAATGCGGGAATAGGTAGACTAAGATAGGTAGTAGACGTCACCCGGGTTTTTTGTTTGTACATGAGCTCCCGACTATTTTGAAGATTGCAAGCTTGTTTGGATGGAATAATTGAACGATCAATAAAGAAGCTCGATTGAGATCAGACAAAAAACGTCTAGAAAAAGCGTCATCTTCGTCTATGTTCAAGGCTCAGCTCTGGTATTTAATCGGTTTTAACAACCGTTCTTTTCATGCGCTATTTTTAGATTGAAATATATATCGATATGCCTCAGGTATGTGGCCCTTCAAACCCCATACTACACTTGGCTAAATGACACAGCTTAGTCTACCTATAATGGTCCTGTTCAAACTTAATCAACCCCCGACAAGAAGCTTCCAATCTCTGATCTGACAGATCCCACTCAATGGATAATCTTATCAAGGAAAACAATCATCTTAACAGACATACATTCTGTCTATCATATCAAGGAAAACAATCATCTTAACAGACATACATTCTGTCTATCTTATCATGAAAAACAATCACCTTAAATAATATCCGTCTATCTCCATCGCTGTATCAGACGCACACCAAAAAAAAATCAACCAAAAACTCAGTTCGTTCTACCCTAATTGAAAAATACAAAGATTACGGTTCGACTATATACGATTTGGTACCAGATATTCATTGACCTAACTGAATCAATGGTTGTACAAGATGGCGTCTTAAAACGCAAGAAATGCTGACGTCATCGTCTAGACAGTTCTCTCCCTTATCAGAAATAGTCTTCACTCTTGTCAGACTCTAATCCCTTAAACAATGAATTGATACTTGTTTTTTAGTGTACAGTTTCTTTTTCCGATACTGGGGAGGTCACAATATATATATGCAAGTACTTTAGTAGCAGATACGTGGCCACAACGTGCGAAACGAGATACATTGATATCCCAAAGGTATTTCAGGTACAGGAACGCAACTGTTTCAAGAGTAGCGGCGAAACGTTTGTTTTGTTGCTCCCCCCCCCCCCCCCCCCCCCCCTCTACATCTTCGACACAAAAACGTGGCTTTCAGACGTCAAACAACCGATTGAATAATACGACTAATGGTCGATACATATCAAAAGATAAGAGTGAAAAAGGGGGATGCCATTTTTGCCGAAAATGGGACAAATCTAGTCTATCATACTAGTGGATAGAGCAGTTCATTCCCGTCATAACGATATCATAAAAAAAGCTCAGTACTGATTATTTGAATTTATACAAATCTTTTAGAAACAACACAGGCCTGCCTATCTTTCAACACAGCTATTATACGATAAAAGCCAGAAATATTATCTAAAGTACGGCAAATTGGTACTCATTTTGATCGCCACAATCAACGCTATCCAATTAATCCCTATTTGAGGATCTATTATGTCTATTGTCTTAGATCGTCCGGAAAATACGGAACATATTCCGCACCTATTATGAAAAGCAGCATCTCAAAATGAGTAAAAGGTGCTGGTGCACTTGAAACAGTCTCAATAACAAGTAGTTGAGAGCCTCTCGAGGTTTTATGACGTTTCAAAGTATTATCTTGCTCTTTTCTTAAGTTTATGGGAGCAAAATATATTCAAATAACAATAAATAAGAGAAAAATACGATTTTCTCAAAATGTTCTTGTTTTGTTCGTTATTTCCTATCTACTTTTTTTTTTTCTCAATGTATCTTCATGAAATTTGGTATGAATGATGAATGGGGAAAAACAAAGAAATGATCGGATTTTTTTTTTATATGTATTATAGTTTTGGAAAAATTGAATTTTGTACAATATTTTTGTATATTTTTGGTTGTTCTTATATGCTATTTTAAAAAATTCATAAAAACAAAACTTACTAATAAAACAAAAATCCGATCTAACAAAATTTAGATATTGTATCAACTAAGGTGTGTGCCAAGTTTGAAAGAAATTTGTTGACAAATAAAACAAAACCTATAGATATTGAACTTGATAAAATTTGAGGGCAAAATTCAAGATGGCCGCCGTTTCCATGGCAACCGAAAGCGGCAGAAAAAAAACAACGACATATTTCAACTCAATACACCATGCCCATTACACTTATATATAGTTAAATTTATAGGAAGAAACGGAACAATTTTCACTCCAGGACTCCCCCCCCCCCCCCTAAGTGTAGACGGAGGTAGAAATTCCGTCATTTATAATTTCTTAAACGAAGATCGTCTTTCACACAGTCGCCCTTTGCTAAAAAGCTATGCAGGGCTGATCGTATTGCACGTAAGTGTTTAAAGGCTATGGTATATGTTTAGAACGTGTATGTGTATGTGTATGTGTGTGTGTATGTGTGTGTGTGTGCACATATGTGAATACGTGTGGGGGTGGGTCGGAAGGGGAGATAGCGCGACAATTTATACACGTTAGCATTTACGTGCTTAGCTAAATGATTTCTTTTGTCTTGCTTCAGTCTGTTTTTGAAATACACCCCCTGCATTCTCTGCCCCCTCCCCTCCTCCCCTCCGTCCCCTCCTCCAAAAACCCCCACCCTGAACAAAAATAAACACACGGCAATCTTGTAAGATCAAAAATAATAGACCATATTAGCAACATCGAGATACGCATTGAAATATCTAAATTAGGTGGCAAATATCAATTAGATACATAGGCACGCACGAAACTCATCTATACCCCCCCATCCCCATCACACACACACACACACAAACACACACACACACAAACACACACACAAACACACACAAAACACACACACACACAAACACACACACACAAACACACACAACAACACACACACACACAAACACACAAACACACAAACACACACAAACACACACACACACAAACACACACAACACACACAAACACACAAACACACACACACACACAACAAACACACACAAACACACACACACACAAACACACACACACAAACACAAACACACACAAACACACAAACACACACAACACACACACACACACACACACACACACACACACACACAAACACACACACAAACACACACACACACACAAAACACACACACACAAACACACACACACAAACACACACACACACACAAACAAACACAAACACACAAACACACACACACAAACACACAAACACACACACACACACACAAACACAAAACACACACACACACACAAACACACACACACACAAACACACACACACACACAAACACACAAACACACACACACACACACACACAACACAACGACATGCCAGAAACAAAGTGTGACGTGGCACAAATAATGTTTCCAATGCTTTTTCAACTAGCAATATTTGTTGGATCAAAATTTTCCCCTGTCCACCATATTTGATAATCTCAGAGTTGATTTAAGAAGAAGTAATAAGGAAATAGTAATATAGTAAAGGATAATATAAAACGGAAAAAAAGTAATATAATACCGACAAGTTGGACAGAAATACAGACGAGTTAGATATGATATACCACAGAAATACAGACAGATATGATATAGCACAGAAATAAGACAGATATGATATACCCAAAATACAGACAGATATGATATACCACTAGCAATATTTGTTGGAAATCAAAATATGATATACCACAGAAATACAGACAGATTTGATAATCAGAAATACAGACAGAGTATGATATTAGCACAGAAATACAGACAGATAGATGATATAGGAAATACAGTACATGAAATACAGACAGAGATAGATATAATATAGCACAGAAATACAGACAGATATGATATAGCACAGAAATACAGACAGATTAGATATAGATATACCACAGAATGATATACCAGAAATACGAGATAGATATGATATAACGCAGAAATACAGACGAGATAGATATGATATAGCACAGAAATACAGACGAGTTAGATATGATAGTAGACAGAAATACAGACGAGATAGATATGATATAGCACAGAAATACAGACAGAGATATGATATAGACAGAAATACAGTTAGATATGATAGTAAATACAGACGAGTTAGATATGATAGTAGACAGTTAGAAATACAGACGAGACAGAAATATGATATAGCACAGAAATACAGACGAGATAGATATGATATAGCACAGAAATACAGACGAGTTAGATATGATAGTAGACAGAAATACAGACGATTTAGATATGATATAGGCCTACCACAGAAATACAGATAACTTAGAAATGACATACTACAAAAATACAGACAAGTTAGACATGATATAGGCCTACCACAGAAATACAGATAACTTAGAAATGACATACTACAAAAATACAGACAAGTTAGACATGATATAGGCCTACCACAGAAATACAGATAACTTAGAAATGACATACTACAAAAATACAGACAAGTTAGACATGATATAGGCCTACCAAAGAAATACAGACAACTTAGACATGATATAGGCCTACCACAGAAATACAGACAACTTAGACATGATATAGGCCTACCACAAAAATACAGACAGCATAGACATGATATAGGCCTATCAAAAAAATACAGACAACTTAGACATGATATAGGCCTACCACAAAAATACAGACAATTTAGAAATGACATACTACAAAAATACAGACAACTTAGACATGATATAGGTCTACCATAAAAATACAGACAACTTAGACATGACACACTACAAAAATACAGACGACTTAGACATGACACACTACAAAAATACAGACAACTTGGACATGATGTAACAGAAATACAGATGAGTTATATATAGACATATATTTTAGCACAGAAATACAGACAACGTAGACATGATATACAAAATACAGACAGATTAGAAATATACCATAGAAATACAACAACTTAGACATGATATAAAACAGAAATACAGACAGATTAGATATGATATATCACAGAAATACTGACAACTTAGACATGATATTCTATAAAAATACAGACAGGTTAGATATAATATACCATAGAAATACAGAAGAGTTAGATATGATATAAAACAGAAATACAGACAGGATATTAGATTAGATATGATATACCATAGAAATACAGACAGAGTTAGATATGATATACCATAGAAAACAGACAGACACGTTAGATATAATATACAACAGAATGATATAAAACAGAAATACAGACAGGTTAGATATAATATACCATAGAAATACAGAAGAGTTAGATATGATATACCATAGAAAAACAGACACGTTAGATATAATATACAACAGAAATACAGACAGGTTAGACATGTTGTACAACAGTTTGTTTGTTTGTTTCTTTGAAATTTTACCCCGTCCACAATTGCGGTGATTTCAGGGTGAATTAAGAGGAAGATGAAAGATAAGTAAAAAAAGAAAGAAAGGAAAAGAAATACGGCCTACCAGCAGCACCCGCCAACCGCCCGCGATGTGCAACAGAAATACAGACAAGTTAGACGTGATGTACAACAGAAATACAGACAAATTAAACGTGATGTATAACAGAATTACAGACAAGTTAGAATTGATGTAAAACAGAAATACAGACAAGTTAGACGTGATGTACAACAGAAATACAGACAACTTAGAATTGATGTACAACAGAAATACAGACACGTTAGACGTGAAGTACAACAGAAACACAGACAAGTTAGACGTGATGTACAACAGAAATACAGACAAGTTAGACGTGATGTACAACAGAAATACAGACAAGTTAGACGTGATGTACAGAAATACAGACAAGTTAGACATGAAACAACTTAGAATTGACAACAGAAATACAGACAAGTTAGACGTGATGTACAACAGAAATACAGACAAATTAGACGTGATGTACAACAGAAATACAGACAAGTTAGACGTGATGTACAACAGAAATACAGACAAGTTAGACGTGATGTACAACAGAAATACAGACACAAGTTAGACGTGATGTACAACAGAAATACAGACAAATTAAACATGATTAGACATTGTACACAGAAATACAGACAAGTTAGACGATGTACATGAGAAATACCGATAAATTAAACATGATATTTACAACAGAATACTGATAACGTAGACATGATACACCATAGAAATAGTGACTAGCTAACACGATATTTTGAACCATAATACAAACAGCCAAATCAGACGTTAATGACGAATGATGACTCTCAAGGAGTGTGCATGAAAACAGGCCGGGTGAGAAACGGGGTGGAGAAATGAAATAAAGGAAAGAAAGAAAGAAAAAGAAAGAAAGAATGAATGAAAGAAAGAAAGAACGAATGAAAGAAAGAAAGTTACGGTAAACGTGGGGGAGATAAAAGACCGTTTCAACATAGTATAAGAGATCTAATGACGTATTGAAAACATTTCAGATAATATATAGAACTCTCCGTGAAACGCTCAGTGGCTTGACGCGTAGTCTACAAGGATCGATGAAGGCGGCTTTCTTAGCAGGTTACATAGCACATCGACTAAAATCAAATATACACAAACAAAGACGAATATGTACAGACAATGCCGTATGACAAGTGAAAAAGATTGATAGAAGAGTAATGTCTCCGTAGATTGTTTTTCTCATTCTTAGGTATCTCCCCCGTCCCGGCCAATTTGTTTTGGGGC
>JAXRKP010000635.1:165000-182500 GCA_037039925.1 Doris montereyensis | reverse complement strand
TTCACAATGTATTGCATGTTGGTACTCATTTCAAACCGTCACAATGTATTGCATGTTGGTACTCATTTCAATCGTCACAATGTATTGCATGTTGGTACTCATTTCAATCTTCATTTTGCAAATTTCAATCGTCACAATGTATTGCATGTTGGTACTCATTTCAATCTTCACAATGTATTGCATGTTGGTATTCATTTCAATCTTCACAATGTATTGCAAGTTGGTACTCATTTCAATCGTCACAATGTATTGCAAGTTGGTACTCATTTCAATCGTCACAATGTATTGCAAGTTGGTACTCATTTCAATCGTCACAATGTATTGCAAGTTGGTACTCATTTCAATCGTCACAATGTATTGCAAGTTGGTACTCATTTCAATTGTCACAATGTATTGCATGTTGGTACTCATTTCAATCGTCACAATGTATTGCAAGTTGGTGCTCATTTCAATCGTCACAATGTATTGCAAGTTGCTACTCTAATCTCATTTCAATCGTCACAACGTATTGCAAGTTGGTACTCATTTAAATCGTCACAATGTATTGCAAGTTGGTACTCATTTCAATCGTCACAATGTATTGCAAGTTGGTACTCATTTCAATCGTCACAATGTATTGCAAGTTGGTGCTCATTTCAATCGTCACAACGTATTGCAAGTTGGTACTCATTTCAATCGTCACAAAGTATTCTTCCAAAAAATAAATATGCTTTGGATAAATTAATTGTCCTGAATATTGTCTTAGATCGCCAGTAAATTAAGTGACATATTCCACGCACCTAACTAAAGGTGCCATTCGACACAGTATAAGGGAGTCGGGGCAGTTCCATTAGGGTCGACAAGGAGAAGTTGAGAGTGTCTCAGGGCTGTGTGACGTTTCAATTGTCATTTGATTTGGTTTACCCACATCCACAAAAACTAAGGTCATCTCGGGGTGTTTGCTAGAATGTTTTAACTTACCCCGGACTGCCTTGTAAACAGCCAAGGGATCTTTAACAAACATGGAGTGTTGTGATCTGCACACGGGACCTCCTTTTTTATCGTCCGTCTCCGGTGAGACTAGGTTGAGGGGGGGGGTGGGTGTAGATTATTTTGATCGGAAAAACCCTAGAAACAATTTCAACCGTTGTCGGGGCTCGAACCCACTATCTTTTGGTCGAGATCCCGACACGTAGCGTCTGGACTACCGACACCCTTTGTGACGTTTCAAGGTATTGTCCTACTCTTCTCCGGGTTTATTTAAGAGAAAAAAAAAACATTCAAATACCAGAAGAAAAAAAAATCATTGCACACGCGATTTTCTCAGGACAATGAATTTCTTTCTTTTTAATTTTTAAACTTATACTCCGATCGCCCCCCCCCCCCCGCCCCAATGGTTGTGTGTAGCATCAATGAAGCAAAGCAACATTTCATCCCGGAGCGATTTTCGATATGGTTTCAATTTTTTGCAACAAAAACTCAACCCAACTGTGTAATGAACTTTGCCGAAAAGTGGAAACGTTGTTATATGCATCGTCACAAAATTCATGAAATCAAAAAAGATAAAATATCTATCCAATATTGTGCGTGCAAAGGCACAGCCAAATCAAAATAGATTGTATCCAATATTGTGCGTGCAAAGGCACAAATCCAAAATAAATTGTATTGAAATCAAAATAAAATTGTATTGAATATTGTGGCACAGCAAATCAAAATAGATTGCACAGCCAAATCAAAATAGATTGTATTGAATATTGTATGTGTAAAAGGTACAGCCAAATCAAAATAGATTGTATCCAATATTGTGCATGCAAAGTATGGTACAGCCAAATCAAAATAGATTGTATCCAATATTGTGCGTGCAAAGGTACAGCCAAATCAAAATAGATTGTATTGAATATTGTATGTGTAAAAGGTACAGCCAAATCAAAATAGATTGTATCGAATATTGTATGTGTAAAAGGTACAGCCAAATCAAAATAGATTGTATCCAATATTGTATGTGTAAAAGGCACAGCCAAATCAAAATAGATTGTATCGAATATTGTATGTGTAAAAGGTACAGCCAAATCAAAATAGATTGTATCAATATTGTATGTGTAAAAGGCACAGCCAAATCAAAATAGATTGTATCGAATATTGTATGTGTAAAAGGGCACAGCCAAATCAAAATAGATTGTATCGAATATTGTATGTGTAAAAGGCACAGCCAAATCAAAATAGATTGTATCCAATCGAATATATTGTATGTGTAAAAAGGCACAGCCGAATCAAAATAGATTGTATCCAATATTGTATGTGTAAAAGGCACAGCCAAATCAAAATAGATTGTATCCAATATTGTGCGTGCAAAAGGTACAGCCAAATCAAAATAGATTGTATCCAATATTGTATGTAAAATTGTATGTGTAAAAGGCACAGCCAAATCAAAATAGATTGTATCGAATATTGTGTTTGTAAAAGGCACAGCCAAATCAAAATAGATTGTATCGAATATTGTGTTTGTAAAAGGTACAGCCAAATCAAAATAGATTGTATCAATACAAAATTGTAGATTGTGTCGAATATTGTGGTGTAAAAGGTACCAAATCAAAATAGATTGTATCGAATATTGTGTTTGTAAAAGGCACAGCAAATCAAAATAGATTGTATCGAATATTGTATGTGTAAAAGGTACAGCCAAATCAAAATAGATTGTATCGAATATTGTGTTTGTAAAAGGGTACAGCCAAATCAAAATAGATTGGATCGAATATTGTGCGCGCAAGGGTACATCAAAATCAATTCAAAACTGGAGAAGCCTATATGAATCGAAGTTGACCATATTTTCGCAATGAAAATTCAAGATGGCGGCGCTTCCATGGCAACAATAATATGGTAAACAGATTATGATAAACACATTTTCTCTACTTTTATACAGCTCAATTTGACATGTTCAGTTCAAAGGTAAAGGTTAGTATTGTTTATTTATTGACACTGATAAAAAAATCATCTACAGGACCTAACACCCTCCAACCCCAACCCCCCTCTCCGCCGTCTTTAACAATCAAGGTTTATTTCAGACAAACGATGGCATACACTGTCAAGTCCAACCTTACGATGCCTGTTGGCCTGTCTATCTGCCGAAATCTCTCTGTCACTCACTCTCTGTCTGTCTGACTTTCTCTCCCTCCTTTTCCCTCTGTGACTGTCTTCTTTGAGAGAGAGAGAGAGAGAGAGAGAGAGAGAGAGAGAGAGAGAGAGAGAGAGAGAGAGAGAGAGAGAGAGAGAGAGAGAGAGAGACAGAGAGACAGAGAGAGAGAGAGAGAGAGAGAGAGAGAGAGAGAGAGAGAGAGAGAGAGAGAGAGAGAGATAAAGAGAGAGAGAGAGAGAGAGAGAGAGAGATAACAGAGAGAGAGAGAGAGAGAGAGAGAGAGAGAGAGAGAGAGAGAGAGAGAGAGAGAAGAGAGGAGAGAGAGAGAGAGAGATAAAGAGAGAGAGAGAGAGAGAGAGAGAGAGAGAGAGGAGAGAGAGAGAGAGAGAGAGAGAGAGAGAGAGAGAGAGAGAGAGAGAGAGAGAGAGAGAGAGAGAGAGAAGAGAGAGAGAGAGAGAGAGAGAGAGAGAGAGAGAGAGAGAGAGAGGAAGAGAGAGAGAAGAAAAGAGATTTAGAGAGAGAGAGAGAGAGAGAGAGAGAGAGGGGGGGAGAGAAAGAGAGAGAGAAAGAGATCGAAGAAAGAAAGAGATTTGACATGATTTCCTTGGGCAACACTTGAATCCAACATTCGGATTTTTAATACAATACTTCTACCACCATCTTTAACATAGTCTTAATATTTCCTCACATTAGTTTAGTAAGTCAAAAGTAACACGTTTCGTTCATCCTACAGGAGAGATTATTTTAGATATTTTGAATGTGTGGCATGAGTATGATAAATGGATGGTCACATTGAAAATAGCCATTGGAAATCAATATATTGTGTTAATTCAATCAACAATAATCAATCAATCAATCAATCCGCAAATAAACTCGTATTATAGATAAGTTTGTTTCTTTGAACTTTACCCTGTCCACCAAATGCGGTGATCGCAGGAGGAAACAGCAAGATGAAAGATAAGAAAAAAGTAAAAGAGTGAACTTAAAGGAAAGAAGTAGGACCTACCAGGAGCACCCGTCATCCGCCCACTCGTAGATATGTCAATGATTTCTTTCATCATAGCTGTCAAACTGTACCCCGTGTGAAGCCAGCGTATGCTTTTCAAGCAATCGCATTACTATGCCACTGTACCGGGCACTCGAGATACAAACGCAAACGCTGCTCCCCCCTCCCCCTGCTCTATCGGTTTGGGGTCAACGGTCATTTCAATAACCACTAGGTGATAGTAAGCGAGTAATTCTAGAGGCAATTTCAACTGAACACAAAGCTGATCTTCGTCATCACAAACCAATCTTTCTTTTCCAGATTTCAGATTCTCTACGGCAGCGAACCCAGCGACAGATAAGCATGAGAGTGGCGAACCAAACAAGATCTGGCCGCGCATGGGGGAACCTTCGAGTCATGGCCGTCCGGGTAACATAAACCAGGAAAGACCCGGTCCCATGAATATTTATGACCTCTGCCCTGATCAGGTTTATTTCGATACACGACAAGCAGGGGGAAAAAACAGCCTTAAAACCAGGCAAGGAACAACCTTAAATCAGGCAAAGAAAAGTCTTAAACTAACTGCCCATCGCATGTGTGTTTGTTTATTTGTTTGGCGGTGATCTTAGGTTTCGTATCTGACTACTATTACTCATAACTATCAGGGTGGTATATTAAGTAGTTAGAAATATATATATAAAACTTCCATAGATATTTGTAAATAGTATAAAAAAATAATATAGTCAATGTGCTAAAATTGTATTAATATTTATTGATACTCTAGATGTGGTGATACAGTCCAATTTCTTGTAAATATGCGAAAATAGTTTTCAAGTCAGTCTCTCGAAAGAGTTTATAAATATGTTTCATTCGGTATCATCATTCAATCGTATATCAACCAGATCATAGCATTCTATAAAAACATTTTTTGATAATAAAAAGGCAATCACTCAAAGCAGCGGAATAGCACCACGCCGCTAGTTGTGTGAGTTAATACTCGTGGAAAGGTGAATGCCATATGCGTTTATTTCTTCACGTAAACAAGTGTGTTTCCACACCTACACCCAGGCTGTGTACAGGCTCCATGACTAGACTTGACCCCCGCCCTGCCCCAACCCCCCCACCCCCCAAAAAAAAGAGAACAAACAAAACAACAAGCCCTAAACAAAAGCAACAAAAAACCCCAGGAGAATGTGTTTCTTTGAAGGTGGCATCGAAATTCAAAGGCAAAGCTGTGAATAACGATCAAGAATGTAAACAACAACCCAAAACAAGGCGACAGAAAAAACGACGACCAAACACACACCTAACATGAACCAAACACACACCTAACATGAACCAAACACACACCTAACATGAACCAAACACACACCTAACATGAACTCAAACACACACCTAACATGAACCAAACACACACCTAACATGAACCAAACACACCCTAACATGAACCAAACACACCCTAACATGAACCAAACACACCTAACATGAACCAAACACACACCTAACATGAACCAAACACACCCCTAACATGAACCAAACACACCTAACATGAACCAAACACACACCTAACATGAACTCAAACACACCTAACATGAACTCAAACATACACCTAACATGAACCAAACACACACCTAACATAAACCAAACACACACCTAACATAAACCAAACACACACCAAACATGAACTCAAACACACACCTAACATGAACTCAAACATACACCTAACATGAACCAAACACACACTTAACATAAACCAAACACACACCTAACATAAACCAAACACACACCAAACATGAACTCAAACACACACCCTAACATGAACTCAAACACACACCTAACATGAACTCAAACACACACCTAACATGAACCAAACACACACCTAACATAAACCAAACACACACCTAACATGAACTCAAACACACACCTAACATGAACCAAACACACCCCTAACATGAACCAAACACACACCAAACATGAACTCAAACACATATTTAACATGAACCCAAACACCCCACCTGACATGAACAAACACACACCTAACATTAACCAAACATACACCTAACATGAACAAACACACATCTAACATGAACTCAAACATACACCTAACATGAACTCAAACACACACCTAACATGAACCAAACACACACCTAACATGAACCAAACACACACCTAACATGAACCAAACACACATCTAACATGAACTCAAACACACACCTAACATGAACTCAAACACACACCTAACATGAACCAAACACACACCTAACATGAACTCAAACATACACCTAACATGAACCAAACACACACCTAACATGAACTCAAACATACCAACATGAACTCAAACATACACCTAACATGAACTCAAACATACACCATGAACTCAAACATACACCTAACATGAACCAAACACACATCTAACATGAACTCAAACATACACCTAACATGAACTCAAACATACACCTAACATGAACTCAAACACACACCTAACATGAACTCAAACACACACCTAACATGAACCAAACACACACCTAACATGAACCAAACATACACCTAACATGAACTCAAACACACACCTAACATGAACTCAAACATACACCTAACATGAACTCAAACACACAACATGAACCAAACACCTAACATGAACTCAAACATACACCTAACATGAACTCAAACCTAACATGAATCCAAACACACACCTAACATGAACTCAAACAAACACACCAAACACACCCCTAACATGAACCAAACACACACCTAACATGAACCAAACACACACCTAACATGAACCAAACATACACCTAACACTCAAACACACCTAACATGAATCCAAGCACACCCCTAACATGAACTCAAACACACACCTAACATGAACTCAAACACACACCTAACATGAACCAAACACACACCTAACATGAATCCAAACACACCCCCTAACATGAACCAAACACACACCTAACATTAACCAAACATACACCTAACATGAACTCAAACACACACCTAACATGAACTCAAACATACACCTAACATTAACTAACAACATGAACTCAAAACACACACCTAACACCAAAACACACACCTAACATGAACTCAAACATACACCTAACATGAACTCAAACATAACAACATGAACTCAAACACACACCTAACATGAACTCAAACATACACCTAACATGAACCAAACACACACCTAACATAAACCAAACACACACCTAACATAAACCAAACACACACCTAACATGAACTCAAACATACACCTAACATGAACTCAAACACACACCTAACATGAACCAAACACACCCCTAACATAAACCAAACACACACCTAACATGAACTCAAACATACACCTAACATGAACTCAAACACACACCTAACATAAACCAAACACACACCTAACATGAAACACACACCTCCAAACACACACACTAACATGAACTCAAACACAAACACCTAACAAGCAAACCAACCTAACATGAAATCACACACACCTAACATGAACTCAAAAACACACCTAACATGAACTCAAACACACACCTAACAAAACAAACACACACCTAACATGAACTCAAACACACACCTAACAAGAACTCAAACACACACCTAACAAGCACCAAACACACACCTAACATGAAACCAAACACACACCTACATGAACTCAAACACACACCTAACAAGCACCGAACACACACCTAACATGAAACCAAACACTCACCTAACATAAACCAAACACACACCAAACATGAACTCAAACACATATTTAACATGAACCCAAACACACACCTAACATGAAATCAAACACACACCTAACATGAACTCAAAAACACACCTAACATGAACTCAAACACACACCTAACATAAACCCAAACACACACCTAACATGAACCCAAACACACACTAAAAATGAAACCAAAGACACATCATAAGTGAAAGAAGTAGGACCTATTAGCAGCGTCCGCCAACCCCCAGCTCAAAGCAAGCTCCATGGGGGAAACCAAAAGTCTTACGTTCAATTAAGCATGAAAGTTACTTCTTTACTGACCACGTTTTAATCTAGATTCTAAATCCGTATTATGTTGTGAACAAAGATTTCTGACCTAATAAACTTTGTTAAACACCGACGCTAATCGGCTATATTGTGCCACCAAAACCTCAACAACAAAAAAGGAAACCAAAAAAGGCAGCCAAAAAGCAGCCAAAAGCGTCAGCTCTGTAAGTAAACGAAAGAGCTCCACTACCCACCCATTCGTAATCAGGGGCGGAGGAGCTACACCCACCAGGCAGGCTACCATATGCTTTGCACTTTGAGCATTGAGGAAAAGATAATCATGACTTTGGTCAGCTGTAGAGTCAAAAGCAACACGGCGACCCAGCTTAAGGTGGGGACGACCGTCAAGCCGATACCGAAACGAAACACCGAGAAGACCAGTAGATCTAGACGAACGAACCAACTCAATGTAAACCTTTATCCCTCTGGAATTGACAAACCGATAAATAGCGTTGGGATTCATTTGACGGCGTCTTGAATGTCGCGTGTAGATTTCCGTGCTTGCTATTGTAGCAAGTATAAGATTATCAGTCGCCTTGTGAAGACACTGCAACCAAAACCATAAATGGGGTGATACGATTCAGTTTGGGGTATCGTTACAAAATGGTACCCGGAACAGGAAGCCTAGCCGACATTAAAAAAAGCGTGACATTAGGACACACAACAGCTGTATAAAGGTTATTCTCTGACCAGTTTAAAAGCTGTATAAAGGTTATTCTCTGACCAGTTTAATAGCTGTATAAAGGTTATTCTCTGACCAGTTTAATAGCTGTATCGGTATGTAGAACTTCGCTATCTACAGGTGCACAGGGTTTTGTAGAGAGATTAACGTTGCCACATACGGACGTCCAAGTCCCTGACCATATGGCAGATCAAATTTAGCTGAGACCACAGGGACGAAAATGGCACCTCTACCTAGGACCGAAATATTATGGCGTTGAATTCCATCTTACGGTACGCTGGAGGTTTTTACGGGCAATACGTATTAGTGTCAGTGGTAGGACTTTCGTGGGCATGCGCTACGCGGGCATTAAGTCGACAAGCATATGGAACATCAGATTTCGTGTATGAGATCCCCTTACAACTTGACACCTCCAGTCCACATCAAATCGATACAAAATACAACTTATTATTCTGCAGGGATCACGTTACCAAGAATGTTGTGTTGAGGTCCATGCAGCGGCTGGTTTTTTTTTGATGATGATGATGATGATAATAATAATATTAATAATAATAATAATAATAATAATAATAATAATGATAATAATCAATGATAATAATAATAACAATAATAATAATAATAATAATAATAATAATAATAATAATAATAATAATGATGATAATGAATGATGATGATGATGATGATGATGATGATGATGATGATGCTGATGATGATGATGATGATGATAATAATAATAATAATAATAATAATAATAATAATAATAATGATGATGATGATGATGATGATGATGATGATGATGATGATGATGATGATGATGAATGATGATAATAATAATAATAATAATAATAATAATAATAATAATAATAATAATAACAATAATAATGATAATAATGATGAGGATAATAATATTAATAATAATAATAATAATAATAATAATAATAATAATAATAATAATAATAATAATAATAATAATAATAATAATAATAATAATAATAATAATGAATAGCATTTATATAGCGCATATCCACATCGGTGTTCTGTGCGCTTTAAGGATGTGTATACATGTATATGTGAATTGTATATCAATACCACATTGTATCGGAATCATCCCCAAATTGTTATGCTGACTGAAGTCCACAAACGTAAGAAGGATCAGATTTAGCTGTGGTGACACTAATCACATACCACCATGTACTGGAAAACTGCCCAGTGTGAATTCATGTCATACAGGAATCGAATCAGCAGAAATGCCCAATTAGAGTTAATCTACCACTCAGTACATGCAATATTTCGTAAACAAGTCACAAGTAGGTCACACCAATATCATTGAGTTTGATATTTGATTTGATGATTTGATTTGATTTGATTTGATTTGATTTGATTTCATTTCATTTACCCACATCCACAACTAAGGTGATCTCGGAGGTTTTCGTAGGATTTTCACAAATCTTGCCACGGACTGCCCTGTACACAACAGCCAATGGATCTTTCATGTGCATAGAGTGTTGTGATCTGCACACGGGACCTCTCCTTTATCGTCCGTCTCCGATGGGACTAGATGTCGATCCACCTAACTGGACCAGGGGTAGATGTTGCTCGAAAAACCTGGCGGAGCTCGAGCGCACTACCTTCTGGTTGAGAGACCGACATTTTACCTCTACACAACCCAGTCTTTCATATTATTGAGAAAAACATTTTTTCTTCACGAGGTGATTAAATCACAAACTCATAATAATATAGAAAATAAAAAGTCGGTCCTGACAAACGTGGCAAACTGGCATTACTCACTGGAGAACAGCCATAATATATCAATAATTCAACTTTGAGAACCAAATCAGCCAAAATCGTTTCTAAAGTTTGTTAGCAAAACGAAGTTTGCGTTAGTTGGTTTCAGGAGAAAGGTCCCATTTTCCCCCAAAACATGGCGTCAAAATCAAACCATGAGAGAAATCACGGCCTTTATCAAAATCATTCATCAAACTGGGTGACCTCACACCCAAGTTCGGCAGACTGCAGCATGAATTCAAAACACCAAAGTAAATCAGACAACAGTTTACCAGTTGTACTACCAAAAATATAATCTTTCACAGTTACGTCCCTTTTCCATTGGTTGCGTGAGTCCAAACAAAGCAAGGAAAGGGTGTGAACGTCGATACAATTCTATAATACATGAATTGTAAATAATGGAAATGTAATGTCTTTTTTCTTGACGTTATCATGAAAAGTCATTACGGGAGACTAATTGCATATGGAAAAAAATTCTCAAAGATGTTTTTTTTTATAGCTGAGTCTTGTGAAGCATGCCTTCCAAATAACAAACAAAAAAAAAAAAACAAACTACGAACAAAGAAAGACAAACCAAAGAATTTCTTTTTAAAAGCCGTTCGATAGTTAGATTCTATAATCTTCACTCCACATCATTTGATGGCAGATAGAGAATTGAGGAGAAATAACTCTTTGCATTTTTTCTTACAATTGCCAAACTTATTAACAATGCGGACGAAGTAAAAAATAATAAATTCTCGATCCTATTTTACTTCATTCAGCCAATAATTTGTACCTCTTGCTAACAGTGCACTTCTAAGACTTTCCTCTTCATCGTCCTGTTGAGTAGTAAAGAAATGATATCAAATAATTGTTCTTTCTGGTTGACCTATGAACCTTGCTGGTGGACGTCTGTCTCAACAGTTTGTCAACTGGGCGCGAGGAAAAAGAATTCTCATCGCGAAAAGCTACTACACTACGTCCACCTTAGGTTCAATGTAGTAATATCCTGAGCAGAATATGGGGGGGGGAGGAGGAGAGGGGAGGGGGGTGAGGTGAAGAGCGTTTACGTTGAAGACCGTTCGAATGAAGGGTACGTGTATTTACATACAGAGAATCCGTAAAAGAAGCAAAGTGAAATTAAGGAGAAAGGCAGCATGCTGGGGAAGTTATACAGAAAGAAGGTGTAATTGGTGACAAGAAAAGACTGCGTAGCGTTCGCCAAGTTATAATTATGGGTGTGAAGCGACACAGCACGAGAAATACACGTTCCCACCCAAACATTTGCAAATTAATCCCGAGACTTAGCGGGGCCTGTTGATGCAGTCAACATCCGAGATAATAAACGCCCTGCTGCAGATCCCGTCAATGGCGATCACTATGGTCAACATTGGGGAGGAGGAAAGTCCTTACAGGAAAGAAAAAGCCTTAAGAGGTGGACGGGGTCCCTTTTTTTTTTAAAGGAGAGGATTTAGCCGTGCACAGTCCTGATCTTAAAGATCAACAGTAGATTTTTGAATCCATTACAAAGTTTGTAGATCAGAGCCGAGCGCGACGCCTCGCATGGCAAATACCTGGATTAGCGCTGAATAAAAGGGTTGATTACTCCCAGAGGGTCCCCCAGCCCGGTACTCTAATTGCACTTAGGCTACGACCATTTACGCTGCAAGAACGGAGAAAAGAATATTACAAAAACAAGCTGACGCCTAAAGCCCCGGGCGTCGTCCCACGGAGACACAAATTGTGCTCAAAGACCATAAGTTAATTGCAGTATTCAGTGCCCCCATTTTTTTGAAGTACCAGATATCTCCAAGCGATTAGGTTTGGAGAAAAGAAGACAGGGATTAAAGCATGGTACACTAACTTGGCGAGGGTCGGTAGAATCAACAGCATCGTTGTGGGCAACAGTTTCCGGGGGACAGGGGAAACAGCGCTAAGCAGGCACCGGCATGGGCCCAATAACAGCTTCCACACTACCGCCTTTTCTTACTAACATGCACATTCTCTCCACTCTTGCAGTGTGAAGGAAAGAAAAACCGAACCTGAGACTGAAACAAGAGTTGCTTTGGTGTCAAACTCGATTACAGATACGAACCAGTTGACTGAGCTCGATCTCTTTTCTTCTTTAGTTAGGAATTATTTTCTTCACACGACTCCTTATATTATTTGCATGCATATTGTAGAATAATTATCGTTTTATATAATTATTGACCATTGCCAATTAATTTTGGTGTTGCTGTCTGTTTGTCATTCTCATTATCCACTGTTGTTGTTGTTGTTGTATGTGTGTGTGTGTGTGTGTGTGTGTGTGTGAAAGAGAGAGAGAGAGAGAGAGAGAGAGAGAGAGAGAGAGAGAGGGAGAGAGAGAGAGAGAGAAGAGAGAGAGAGAGAGAGAGAGAAAGAGAGAGAGAGAGAGAAAGAGAGAGAGAGGGAGAGAGAGAGAGAGAGAGAGAGAGAGAGAAAGAGAGAGAGAGAGAGAGAGAGAGAGAGAGAGAGAGAGAGAGAGAGAGAGAGAGAGAGAGAGAGAGAGAGAGAGAGAGAGAGAGAGAGAGAGAGAGAGAGAGAGAGAGAGAGAGAGAGAGAGAGAGAGAGAGAGAGAGAGAGAGAGAGAGAGAGAGAGAGAGAGAGAGAGAGAGAGAGAGAGAGAGAGAGAGAGAGAGAGAGAGAGAGAGAGAGAGAGAGAGAGTTGTTTCTTATTGGTTACATTTATAAAATATGTCCTAATATTCATTATCATCATCAATCTATGTAATTTGTTTCATATCATATGGTTTAAGAAATGATCATTTGTTTGTGAAACGTTATGAAACTGTGACTAACTAAATGTTCCCAAAGGACTTATAAAGAGTATCTTATCTTATCCTATCTTATGCCAATAAATTGGATGTGTACTGCTTCGAAACTTGTTTTTTTTAATTATTTCTCTGCATTGCTTTCGTAGAACGAAACATTGACTTATTTATATGGCGGCAAAATGCCAAGTAAGCGCCAAGACTATGCGACATGTCAAGCTCAACCGCGACATTTCCTACGCCAGTCGTCGCACTTAAAGCCCATAACTTATATTACAGACAAACAGTGGGGCGAGGGGCTTGTCAAAAGTGAAGAAATGACATTGAATAACATTAAAGCTCCATAGGAACAAAGGCCAGACAAATTCAAGCTAGCTTGGTTGGTAGCACGCTTTCTTTTCATAGGCGATGGGTGCCGACGCAGACGTCGCAGATTCGATCCTCATGGTGGTCGGGGTTTCGTTTTCGATCTCTTCCTTGTGTTTGTCTCTTATTTGTTCCTATGGGGATTTTATAACCATGCGTCATTTCCTAAACTTACGTTTGGCGGGAAAGTGGTGAAAATGTCTGATATCATGAAGTAACTCATTTTAATATCATTCGGTATTTGATAACGTGTGTTCGTTGTTTCATTGCCAACATTTAATCGTTGTCATTTTATTTTTTAATGTTCATTTACTTTCTCAAAAAAAGGAGCAAACACATTAACCAGACTTAGGCTTTGCTCAGTGCCGATCACGTGACTCTTTGTGTATCATCGCACAGCAACTATCGTACTTTTCATCAACTAAATCGTAACCCTATCTGTCTGTCTGTCGGCCTGTCTGTCTGCCTGTCGGCCTACTAAAAGATAATCCGCAAACGTGCGGAAAATTACGATTATCATAGTTTAAATGCATATTTAACTGAATGATTTTAAACATTTGCCCTCTGATTTTCCTGATCTTCAAGCACGCGGGGGTTGGCACCGATTAAAAAATGGTTCCGGGGCTATAGCAAAGGGTGTGTTTCACGCTGTTTGTAAAACTGACCTGTACGCCTTTATTGACTCTGGTCTGAAGCAACGCTTTGACGCTTTTCAAATCATATTATGCTCATATGCTCTCGATAAAGCCACACACAGCCGTTGTGCTGGATATGTGTGAAAACGGACATTGGCAGAGACACAACATACATACGTGAAAACGGATATTGGCAGAGACACACTACACACGTGAAAACGGACATTGGCAGAGACACACTACACACGTGAAAACGGACATTGGCAGAGACACTCTACACACGTGAAAACGGACATTGGCAGAGACACTACACACGTGAAAACGGACATTGACAGAGAAACTACACACGTGAAAACGGACATTGACAGAGACACATTGACTACACACGTGAAAACATTGACATTGACAGAGACACACTACACACGTGAAAACGGACATTGACAGACACACTTGAAAACGGACATTGGCAGAGACACACTACACACGTGAAAACGGACATTGGCATGACATTGACAGAGACACACTACACACGTGAAAACGGACATTGGCAGACACACTACACACGTGAAAACGGACATTGAGCACACTACACACGAAAACGGACACACACTACACACGTAAAAACATTACACACGACATTGACAGAGACACACTACACACGTGAAAACGGACATTGAAAACAGAGACACACTACACACGTGAAAACGGACATTCGCAGAAACACACTGACAAAACGGACACTGGCAGGACACACTACACACGTGAAAACGGACACTGGCAGAGACACACTACACACGTGAAAACAGAGACACACGACACGTGACATTGACAGAGACACACTACACACGTGAAAACGGACATTGGCAGAGACACACTACACACGTGAAAACGGACATTGACAGAGACACACTACACACGTAAAATCATGACATTGACAGAGACACACTACACACGTGAAAACGGACATTGGCACACTACACACGTGAAAACGGACACAGAGACACACTACACACGTGAAAACACACGTGACATTGACAGAGACACA
Organism: Doris montereyensis; assembly: GCA_037039925.1. Lineage (NCBI taxonomy): Eukaryota > Metazoa > Mollusca > Gastropoda > Nudibranchia > Dorididae > Doris > Doris montereyensis. The sequence goes on along the minus strand of JAXRKP010000635.1, from coordinate 167,080 downwards.
CACACGTACGGACACGTAAAAAACGGACATTCATGACATTGACAGGCAGACACACTACACACGTGAAAACGGACACTGAGAGACACATTACACACGTGAAAACGGACATTGACAGAGACACACGACACGTAAAACGGACATTGACAGAGACACTACTACACGTGAAAACGGACATGGGCAGAGACACACTACACGTGAAAACGGACATTGACAGAGACACACACTACACGTGAAAACGGACATTGACAGAGACACACTACACACGTGAAAACGGACATTGGCAGAGACACACTACACACGTGAAAACGGACATTGGCAGAGACACACTACACACGTGAAAACGGACATTGACAGAGACACACTACACACGTGAAAACGGACATTGGTAGAGACACACTACACGTGAAAACGGACATTGGCAGAGACACACTACACACGTGAAAACCATTCACGACGTCATATCTACATTTGAAAAGTAAACAAAATATCAAACTCACGTCTGGTTTGATTTGATTTGATTGATCACATCCACAACTGAGGTGATCTCAGGGGTTTTGGTAGGATTTTTAATTTTGTCCAGACTTCCCTGTAAACAGCCAAGGGATCTTTAACGTGCACAGAGTGTTGAGAATTGCACACGGGACTTCTATTTATCGTCCATCTCCAATGGGACTATGTGTCGATCGACCTACCTGGACCAGGAGAGGAGAGGGAGAGGGTAGTAGATTTTACTCGGAAAAACAAATCGAGAATTTTCATTTCAAACGTTGGCGGGGCTTGAACCCACTACCTTTTGGTTGAGAGGCTGATACCTTACTGTGGACTACTACCCCCCCCCCCACGTCTGGAATTCGGTGTTGAAACAAACAATATACTACAAATTCCAAAGGCAAATCCTGTAAGGAAAAAGAATCACGCATTTGACGGCAAAAGCGATTATTCAAAAAGCTATCTTATTCTGCAGCGAAAATTTTTAAGAACTTTTGTTACCAAATAAAGTCTTCAGGCTTAACTAAAGTTTGAATACACCAGTGCAAACTTTTAAAAAGTTTAAACACACCTTTGTATCTATAATACAGGGTGTCTCAGAAGTCTTCTGCCAATTTCAAAACGGTTTAACGCAAAATAGAAAACAGAAAGAAACATAACATATAGACCACAAGAAAGAGAAAACACTGGACGTTTTGGTCAACACAAACCAAAACACAAAACAATGTAAAGTAATTGAACTCGGAACAACTTTGTTAACTGACGTGCAAAATGCTCTGGTATAGGAGTGGGGGGGGGTGTTTTGCATTGTTTTTTTTCAAATTCGTCTCACAGGTCACCCAGGTTGAACGTATCCAAGCCGCAAGAAAAACCTGTGTGCACAGCCACTTTCTTGACCCAGTGGTCCACACATGAATGATCACTACCGCATAGAATAAGCGAGCGCCCTATTCGCAGAAAAAATGCTCAAAAGTGGATAGCCAGCACAAAATGTCGGATCTAGTGGCCTACACGTACAAATATTGAGTTTTGATGAATACATGTTACGCTTCGCTTAGATGTCTTCACACGTGGATGCACAAAAAGTTCCCGCCAGAGTTCGCCACTTCTGTCTGTCATCTGCCGATTTCCGAAGCTGATACCATTCTCAGACATTTCTTTTTCAACGCTGTTCCTCCATGTCTCTCTGGATTCGGCCTCTCCCTGTTTTCCTAGCCACGGTCCATCTTAATGCTTCTTTGTGACTGCAACTAGAGGCGCACAGAGCACAAAATCAATTTATAAATATTTTCTGCGCTTCACTGTTATAGTAGCTGATTCTGACGCAGTTCTTCTATTAAGATATATGGATTTGTTTGGGCCAAAAGATGCACACAAGAAAAACCAAAACGATTCATTTATATCTAACAGTTTTTTGTCGTTTTTCACGACTCTGCTCCGAGTACATTACTGCTGAAGATGCGCAGTTCCGATTTTAGGCTGAACCTCCTGGCTTTTCATGTACATTTCAAAAGAATCAAACTTAATTCTTGTAATAAATTTGTTTGTTAGCTAGTCCATCCGTATTTTGAATCCTTAGTAAATAAAACTC
>JAXRKP010000635.1:155000-160000 GCA_037039925.1 Doris montereyensis | reverse complement strand
GGCAAAACTACTACAACATCAATACCACTGCCTTGGAAACCAATGGCAAAACTAGTACAACATCAATGCCAGATGCCTTGGAAACCAATGGCAAAACTAGTACAACATCAATGCCACATGCCTTGGAAACCAATGGCAAAACTAGTACAACATCAATGCCACATGCCTTGCAAACAAATGGCAAAACTAATACAACATCAATGCCACATGCCTTGCAAACAAATGGCAAAACTAATACAACATCAATGCCACAAGCCTTGCAAACCAATGGCAAAACTAGTACAACATCAATGCCACATGCCTTGCAAACAAATGGCAAAACTAATAACATCAATGCCACATGCCTTGCAAACCAATGGCAAAACTAATACATCAATGCCACATGCCTTGCAAACAAATGGCAAAACTAATACATCAATGCCACATGCCTGGCAAGACAAATGGCAAAACTAGTACAACATCAGTGCTCTTCATGCCTTGGAAAAATGGAAAACTAGTACAACATTGCCAATTGTTTGGAAACAATGATTGTTTGATGTGTTTGGTTGTCAATTGGTGTTGCCTTGGAAACCAATGGTGTGAACTTGTTTGTTTCAATGCCACATGCCTTGCAAACCAATGGCAAGATTTGGGGAGGGTGCGGGGTTTTGTTTTGTTTTGTGTTTTGTTTTTTTTTTCATTTTTGTTTTGTTTTTTGTTGTTGGGTTTTGTTTTTTTGTTTTGTTTTGGAGGGAGAGGGGCGTGTTTTTATTAGCGTTGATTTATTTTGTTTCGATTGTTGTTTGTTGTGGTTTTCTTCTCATTCTTTTTTCCAAAGCTTTGACTCCATAGTGGGATTCCACGGTGGCACTGCACCTCGGACAGGCACGGCGAGTGAGAGGCAAGCACCGGGGCTGAAGGACAACCAACAGGCTTCAATGATATCCATGACTTCCGAGCATTGAACATTGAATTACATTTTTTTTTTGTAGCTTTGCTTTGTTTGTTTGGGTTACATCTCTGTGCTTCCGACTGACACTAGTGATTGCAATCAGAGTGTCGGGAAAAGCAGGCACGGCACCAGTGTAGTGATACCACCACAAAGAAGAAACGTTTGTAGAGAGACGAACGCGGAGAGAGAGAAAAAACGAAACCCTGGAGTGGTTCCTTGGTTCCTCAATTCACTTGTCAAAACGATGGTCAGCGCTGGGTCTGCAAAACTGTATTGACCAACTACACGAGCTAAGCGCCTTTGCGACCAAATGTCAAAACGATGTCAAACAGCGGCCCACTTATCGTCTTTCAGAGAAACCATGGAGTGAGTAGGCGAGTAGACATTAGACTAAGAACGAGTTATGCTGCGACTCAGCTTGGGACGCCTGATTGCCTGGAGTAGGCGCGCGCACTGTGAAAGGTCCACACGCACATACAAACATACGTTTTTGTTTGTTTGTTGAATTGAAATTTACCCGGTCCATCAGTGTGGCGATCACATGGTGAATTAACAAGAAACAGCAAGGCAGTAGAGAAGTGAAGGAGCAAAAGGAAAGAAGTAGGGACTACCAGTAGCGTGCGACAACCGCCACCACTACAAACACACAGTCTTTTCAAGGTTTATGATTTAAAGACGGCATAGCTGTCAACTTTTAAAAAAATCTAACAACAGATTCTGATAGCGCAAATTAACTTTAACTTCGACGGTGGTCAAATAATATTCAAGAAAGCATAGATAACTTGATGTAGGCCCATTTTAAATGAATATAATGCAATGATAGTTTTGCGAATTCAAAATGGCGTCTCCGGAGACAGGATAGGTACATACATGTACATGTTGTATTTTCGAGTCGAGAGGGATCAGCACTCACCGAAATTTACTGATGATTTTGATTTGATTTGATTTACCCACATCCCCAACTAAGGTGATCTAGGGTTTTGTTTTTTTTTGGTAAACAGCCAAGGCATCTTTAACGTGCACAGAGTATTGTATATCTGCACACGGGACCTCCTTTTTATCGTACGTCTCCGATGGAACTAGGTGTCGAACCACCTGCCTGGACTCGCGGTAGGAGGGGGGAGGGGGCGTTAGAGTTTGCTCGAAAAAAAGTCGAGAAAATGTGTCAACTGTTAGCGGGGCTCAAACCCACTACCATTTGGTTGAGAGGCCGACACCTTGCCTCTGGACAACAGAGTCCCCCTACACACAGGTACAGTCTTTCCGAGTTTTGTGATTTAAAGACGACATAGCTGTCAACCTTTTCAAACTTGAAAACAGAATCTGATTGCGCAAATAAACTCCAACTTTGACAACGATTAGTAATATTCCATGAAAGCATTGCTAATTTAACTTGACGTAACCCACTTGAAGGGTCTACATAGAACAGTACGTCTGGCGATCGCTGGCCGTACTGGCAAAATACAACGGTAGTTTTGCGAACTCAACATGGCGTCTCCGGAAACAGGATAGGTACATTAATGTACATATTGTATTTTCGAGCCGATAGAAATCAGCAGTCACAGCAAATAACTGATGACAAGTAGTGTCTTTCTTCTATTCGTTCCTTTTTACTTTCTGTCTTTCTTCTAACAGTCAAGACCAAATACATCTATTAACAAACCTTTCAAAGGATAAGTTCTGTAACGAGCATAAGCATATGTGCCCTCTATCTACTGCCACTGACAACTCCCACTCCGGGCGACATTTCCATATTGACGATATCAACCTATTAAAGTCAGCAGTACAGAATTATAAACCATCTTGTGCTATAGATATATAAAAACTAGATTGGCTATTCGGGGTAGCGGCCGCGTGACACAAAGTATTAAAGTCAGCAGTCCAGCATTATAACACATCACACACGCATGCAGATACAGTTACAGACAGAGAGAGAGAGAGAGAGAGAGAGAGAGAGAGAGAGAGAGAGAGAGAGAGAGAGAGAGAGAGAGAGAGAGAGAGAGAGAGAGAGAGAGAGAGGGTGGGGAGAGAGAGAGGGGGAGAGGGAGGGAGGGAGGGAGGGAGGAGGGAGAGAGAGAGAGAGAGAGAGAGAGAGAGAGAGAGAGAGAGAGAGAGAGAGAGAGAGAGAGAGAGAGAGAGAGAGAGAGAGAAAGGAAGAGAGAGAGAGAGAGAGAGAGAGAGAGAGAGAGAGAGAGAGAGAGAGAGAGAGAGAGAGAGAGAGAGAGAGAGAGAGGGAGAGGGAGAGAGAGAGAGAGAGAGAGAGAGAGAGAGAGAGAGAGAGAGAGAGAGAGAGAGAAGAGAGAGAGAGAGAGGGAGAGAGGAGAGAGAGAGAGAAAGAGAGAGAGAGAGAGAGAAAGAGAGAGAGAGAGGGAGGGAGGGAGAGAGGGAGAGAGAGAAGAGAGAGAGAGAGAGAGAGAGAGAGAGAGAGAGAGAGAGAGAGAGAGAGAGAGAGAGAGAGAGAGAGAGAGAGAGAGAGAGAGAGACACACACACACACGCACACACACACAGAGTGACAGAGAGCATTCTCTCAAATTACAATTACCGGTGCTTCAGATTAAGCTCATTGCACATTTATGTTAAAACAAAAAGAAATAAAATAAAACAAGCAAGTGATAATGTCTCATGTTTCTCAACTCAAGGCAGGTTGTCGAATACCTTTTTTCTTAAATACCAATTCAATCATGTGCAATTACATTTTGACGGAGACGTGAAAATGGAACGAGAAATGAGATTTGGTTCAAAAAATCATTCAAAGCGTCTGGGGCCTTTCAAAATTGACCTCCGTGTCACCGTGGGTGGCCTATCTGCCACGCTATAACTCCACAACTTCTGAGACAAAAACATTGCATTAATCTGTCAAATAAAATCACCCGTGCTTTCTTATTAATTGCACACCTGATTTTCGCAAAGGGCTTCCTGTATTATGGTGTATTTTCTTACACGCTTTGAATGCACAGTGTGCAAGACACGATGTAAGATCTACTGTTTTCTGTTGAAATTGTTTCTGCTTTTAAGTTATATTATTTGAGTGTGGCGTTGGTGGCCGAGTGGTTAGGCTGCCAGACTGGGGATCATGAGGTTCCGAGTTCAAATCCTAGCAAAAGCTAGGTCCGACGTCGGGTTCTTTGGGAAAGACACGTAACACACATTTTCTCCCACTTAAGCCAGGTAACAAAGCACTGGTACAAGCAACTAGCTCCTGGGAGTAACAAACCTGCGTCGAACTAGCGTCCTGTCCAGGATGTGAAACATTTTGATCGTCTGTTCCGCTTCACACTATTCTTATCAAGATCGGGAAAAGCTTCGGCTCTTTGGGCTAGAACGGCCTTGTAGAAACTTCTGTAATATATCTTATCATTTGGGCTAGAACGGCCTTGTAGAAACTTCTGTAATATATCTTAATTTGGGCTAGAACGGCCTTGTAGAAACTTCTGCAATATATCTTATCATTTGTAATATAATATATTTTATCATTTGGGCTAGAACGGCCTTGTAGAAACCTCTGTAATATATCTTATATCATTTTGGCTAGAACGGCCTTGTAGAAACTTCTGTAATATATCTTATCATTTGGGCTAGAACGGCCTTGTAGAAACTTCTGTAATATATCTTATCATTTTGGCGAGAAAAGGCCTTGTAGAAACTTCTGTAATATATTTTATCATTTGGGCTAGAACGGCCTTGTAGAAACCTCTGTAATATATCTTATCATTTGGGCTAGAACGGCTTGAAAACTCTGTAATATATCTTATCATTTGGGCTAGAACGGCCTTGTAGAAACTTCTGTAATATATCTTATCATTTGGGCTAGAACGGCCTTGTAGAAACTTCTGTAATATATCTTATCATTTTGGCGAGAACGGCCTTGTAGAAACTTCTGTAATATATTTTATCATTTGGGCTAGAACGGCCTTGTAGAAACCTCTGTAATATATCTTATCATTTGGGCTAGAACGGCCTTGTAGAAACTTCTGTAATATATCTTATCATTTGGGCTAGAACGGCCTTGTAGAAACTTCTCTGTAATATATCTTATCATTTGGGCTAGAACGGCCTTGTAGAAACTT
>JAXRKP010000635.1:72500-150000 GCA_037039925.1 Doris montereyensis | reverse complement strand
CAGAAACAGCAACGCTTAAAAAAATGACTACACTGTCGTAAGAAATGATATCGATAGATCTAAATGCTGTGTTGTGTCGATCGGGTAACGACTTAGATCTATAACTAGAAGCTCCAGAAAATAAACATCGAAGTAGAGCTTGTCCAGTAGGTGGCCGCCAAAAAAGATACGTTAGAGAAATCAGCCGCCGTGAAATGGAATCCGAGTAGGTACGACAAGACAAAGGACAAGGAGCAAAAGTGGACAGAGGAGCCCAGAAATGCAAACCACGGTGTCCAAACTGAACAGTTAACATTGAGAGTATTAGGCTACAATATAAAGAAACGAGTCTTGAGAAGAGAGTAAGCGACTGTCTGTCGGTATTCAGAACCACCCGTTGTCACCACGGTCAAGACTGGGCAGACGATTGCCACGTCACCGGCAACGCTCGGAAATACCGACCCAAGGGGCGTAAGGAGTGAAGTCTATCGCCACTTGTTGTTAAAATGAACCCGTTAACGGATTAGCTCCAATCCAAATATTGCAAAATATCCAAAGGGCTAGAGCTAATTTGGCCTGAACTGGTCACCAAGGAGGGTTGACATGATAGTGAAAGGGCAGCGAGTCAAAAAACGGCCACTTCTACAAACACGGGGGACCACTAAGCCGGTAACGGGCAGCGCTTGTTTGTCCACCTCGTCAATACCTACCTGATGAGGCATCCAAACTTCAAGCGTGGGTCGCCACTCCATCTAATCAAGCTTCGGAACAAACCGGTAAGAGCGTCTGGGGGTTAATCCAAGCCACGCGGGAGACTTGCGTCCTTTCGATCTCTCCAATACGTCAACGAACAGAGGGAAGCCAAGATAAAGAGATACAAACAAGGGGGGCCCCAAGCGCCAAGCACTGCCTGTCAAGTCGCTGTTGGGTTTGCACGAGGGCGCCGCTAATAGGTTAAGTGTTTGAAAACAAAAAGGTTGTCGTGGACAATAGAAGACCCGTACGAGGAGTGGTCAGGCGTCCTGTCCGCTCAGCGATTCTCCGCTAGAAGACTGCGAGAAAGTCATTTTAATATAATTAGAATGAAATCCTGAGAATTCAAAGTTCTTAATAAGCAGCGGAGTTGAAATGCAAGTAGTCTACGACTAATTATTGTGCAAGTTCTCACACCAATTTCTCGACAATTTTTCCTCGTATCAAATCGTCTTTTTGTGCCAGCCGTCCTACATCTTTTTTAGCAAAACACTTTTTTGTCGTTGACACAAAAACTTAAAACACCGCTAAAGATATAAAAAAAAATGCTACTGATAACGCAAACTAAGGACAAAAAGCAAATGAAAATCAAATTCATAGTGTTAAACGAGAAAATCTGATTTTTTTTTAAAAAACGGTTTTTGAGAAATTTGTGTGACGATTTGCACACTAGAGTAGCACTCGTGTAGCAATTTGTTACTCACACAATAAGGGGTGAGTTTGGCATTATTTGTCTTTCTATGCATTGCCACACTGAACCATAGAAACCCCTTCTTTAAGAAACGAAGCAAGAGGTAGTATTAGTATTAGATAAACATTCAAATTCATATCGCATGTCATGGACATGTTTTAACTTAAAGACACATTCAAATGTCAACAATATTCTTGTCTGCTTCACTGCTGTTTACCTCCATCTTGTGAAAAGTGGGAGTCTTTTAGTGCTTATGTTCAGTTCACGTTATTCAAAGACACCGTAAATCTTTGTTTCTCGTTTCCCTTTCAGTAAGTAGAGTGTAGTATTGTGTTTGATCTGTGTTTGACGATTTAAAGTGTCTTTTAAAATTGCTGGCTTTCATTTTCATTGACTTTTTCATCATCCACCTTCAGATTTAAACTGTCCGTAAGCTGTATACATGGGATCTTTCTTTAGCCGATTTGTTTTCCACCTCTGTCAATAGTAAGTCTAAGTATCTTCTGTTCAATGGTAAGCAGGTATCCTCTGTTCAATAGTAAGCAAGTATCCTCTGTTCAATTAAGTTCAATAGTATCCTCTGTTCAATGGTAAGCAAGTATCCTCTGTTCAATGGTAAGCAAGTATCATCTGTTTCAATTAAGCAAAATTCTGTTCAATTTGTTCAATTCACATGCGTATCCTCTGTTCAATGGTAAGCAAGATCTTTCAATTTAAAAATTCTATCTTGGGTAAGCGTATCCTCTGTTCAATGGTAAGCAAGTATCCTGTTCAATCAAATTCCTCTGTTCAATGGATTATCCTCTGTTCAATGGTAAGCAAGTATCATGGTTTCAAGTATCTCTGTTCAATGGTAAGCAAGTAATCCTAATGGTAAGCAGGTATCAATAGTAAGCAAGTCGTTAAAACAATGGGAATAATCTATGTTCAAGAAAAAGGAGTAGACTGTTCAATAATATCCTCTGCTTCAAAGGGTCACTATCTCTGTGCCATGATTTCGCCATACACCACAATCCCTGTGCTTACTGTTCAATGCTAAGTTGTTTCAAAGTCATGGTTTCGCACTGTTCATAAGAACTGTGCTTTGATTTCGCCCAAACTGATTTTTTTTCAAAACAATCCCTGCCAATGGTTTCGCCCATGATTTCGCCCATGGTGTGGTTTCGCCTAATGGTTTCGCCCATCCAGGTGATTTCACCTTTCCCATCGTTTCAGGGTTTCGCCAATGAATGTTTCAAGATTCCTTTCGCCCATGGGGGGAAAATGTAATCCCACAATCCCACGATCACCTTAGTTATTGTGGATGTGGGTTCTTTAACTGGGTCCAAATCAAATCAAATAAATCAAATCAAATCAAATCAAATCACAAACCAATCGGTCGTTTACTTTATTACGCCCATGATTTCGCCCATGGTTTCGCCCATGGTTTCGCCTATGGTTTCGCCTATGGTTTCGCCCATGATTTCACCCGTGATTTCGCCCATGATTTTCGCCCGTGGTTTCGCCCATGATTTCGCCCATGGTTTCAAATTTTGCCCATGATTTCGCCAAATGATTTCGCCCGTGGTTTCGCCAATGGTTTCGCCCATGATTTCGCCCACGATTTTGCCCGTGATTTCGCCCATGATTTCGACACAACCGGTTTCCAATTGCCCATGATTTCGCCCATGTCATATCGAGGTGATTTCAAGCCCTGGTAAGATCGAATCAGGAAGTTTCGCCCATGGTGTTTCAATCGTTATTACCATGGTTTCGCCCCATGGTTTCACCCATGGTTTCCCAAAACGACATTGGAAATTTCGCCCAAATTTCGATTTTGCACAAAGAACAATCCAACTGATTTCGCCCATGATTTCGACACAACCGTCCCCAATTGAAGCTCACAAAATATTTATGACAAGCATGTCATATTGGAATTGATATCAAGTACGATTATAAGATCGAATCAGTACACGATAATGAAGTTATTCGGGTAGGCGTGAACACTGATATTCCAGCCTCAAAGATTTCAATCATTATTACATGTTGGAAACGGCGGCTTGGTGAATGAAAATTCAACTCGAAGAGGAAAAAATCACTGAAATTGTCATTTATTAAGCGTCACTTGTGGTAAAAAGAAAATCTTCTAATGAAAACGACATTGGGAAATTTAGAAGCTACATACAATGCATGGTTACCATAGTTGCCTAGGTAACACAATATTTGACGCACAAAGAACAACCAACTGAGAATTATTTAAAAAAATAAAATATATTATACACGTTGTGTGCATGAAAACGTTAGAATTCTTGTGTCCATTTACACGATTTATCTACTTGCATTTCTATTCATTTTTACACGTGTGAAAACCAATTTCCCTCTTGGATGAAATAAAGTATTTGAATTGAATTGAATTGAACTGAATTGAGTTGAACTGAACTGAATTGAGTTGAATTGAATTGAATTGAACTGAATTGAATTGGGATTGAATTGAATTATGGTATGACGTATATGAGTTGAGCCCTTGGGGACTTGGTAGTTCAGAGGCAAGATGTCGGCCCCTCCGAAGCCCCGACGTTCTCGAGTTTTTTTCGAGTATGTCACCTCCTCCTCCCCCCGCCTCCAGTTCATGTAGGTGGGAGGACACCTAGTCCCATCGGAGTCGGACGATAAAAAAGAATGCTTACGTGTGTAGATTACAACACTGTATGCACGTTAAAGATCGTGTCTACAGGGCAGCCGTGGCAAAGGTTTAAAAGAGACTACCAAAACTCGCGAGATCTCCTTACTTGTGGGTGTGGGTAAATCAAAGCTGGAGCCCTTAGCTTTGGTTTATGTTGAAATGTAAATCTGAGATGAGAAGAGCCTTGAAAGATCGTTGAAAACTTTGTCGCTCTGTATTTGATACACTGATTGAACACGTGATTTCGATGCATTATTAATATCTTTTATTATCTAGGTATGTGCTATAATATCATTGCCGTCCTCCTTGAATCATAATGTGCCATATTATCACACTGTCCTTGTAAACCGCCTTTGAGCATATTGTTATGGATAAAGGCACTATAAAAATTATGAATTATTATATTATAATTATATAAAGTATGATTAAACAAGCAAGTTTATACCCCGAGTGATATTAAATACGATTATTAGATTGAGTCAGTACTCGATAGGGGGTCAGTACTCGGGTAGGCATGAACGATACTGTACCAACTTTGTAATTATAACACATGTGGTAAATAACGGCTTAGACGTATGGAAATTCTTCTAAAAAGCCGAAAAACAATGAAATGTTCATTAATTACACGTGACTTCTAGCTATTGTAGAAATTCTCTTTTTCAAAGGAAAACGATTTAACGGTCATTTAGAGCCTACATGCAAAATATTTTTTAGTGGCCTGGTAACAGAACCTTTGATGCACGAATAACGACCAACTCAGAATTCTATGTAAAGGACACATCATTCTACCTAGTGGCCCAGGGGTAAGGTTTTTCAAATTTGGGATCGTGAGGTCCTGGGTTCAAATTCTGACAATGCTAGGTACGACGTTGTGTTCATTAGGAGGAAAGACACTTCACATGTAGGTTCATTCCCCACTCAACTAGCAGTATCAGCTCAGGGCTAAAACCTACGACAGGCTAGCGTCCTGTCCACGAGGTGATATATCTATATTTCGAATTACGAGATGGTCGTTCTTTGTTCGCCAAAGGCTCTGGTTGCCAGGCCACTGAGAGTAACCATATTGTACATGTAGGTTCTAAAGGCTGTGTTGCCAGGCCACTGAGAGTAACCATATTGTGGATGTAGGTTCTAAAGGCTCTGGTTGTCAGGCCACTGAGAGTAACCCTATTGTGCATGTAGGTTCTAAAGACTCTGGTTGTCAGGCCACTGAGAGTAACCATATTGTGCATGTAGGTTCTAAAAGCTCTGGTTGCCAGGCCACTGATTTTTGTGCATGTAGGTTCTAACGGCTCTGGTTGCCAGGCCACGAGAGTAACCATATTGTGCATTTAGTTTCTGTAAAAAAGGCTCTGGTTGCCAGGCCACTGAGAGTAACCATATTTTGCGTGTAAGTTTTGAATGATCCCAAGATCGTTTTCATTTGAGGACTGTTCTACCAGAAGTGACGTTTCATAATTGAAAATGTTATTGTTTCCTCGTCTGTTAGTATAATTTTCACTCACCTCAGCCGCCATTTTGGACAGATTTTATAATTTAAAAATTGGAATAGTACCCCTGTGTAACCTCAGTATCGAATACTGATCCGATCGAATAATCGTACTTGATAGCACCCGGGTGTAATGTGCTTATATATTATTCTATTACCAACCGTTGCGCTTTGTGCAATAAAAAAAGGATAAGCTCCAGATATATGAGTCATAGCAGTCTTGATGGCATTTTACTTTTCATTGTATTATCACAGCGTTTAGTATGCAGCATGTTATTCCATTTAGAATTATAAGATTTTCAACAGAAATTAAAACAATTTTTTCACACGTTAATTCATGGTAAAAGCCATTCCTGTTTGAATATATTACAATACAAGTTACTAGTTTAATGTGTGTATTAAAAAAAACAACATTGTCTTATGATAATGTAAGTTAAAAAATAAACAACGTACTTCCTTCACACGTGAATTTACTATGTCCCCTCAGTGATACAGTGGCCTCTGTCTTAGAAACCAGCTCTTGGCGCGTGAGATAAACACCCCCCCCCCAGCACCAAAACACCCGGCTCGACTTGAGAACTCAAGAGGAAGAAGGAGGGCTAAGAAAGAGGAGGGAGAATGAAAGTTGATGCTATAAATAGATATTGCAAAGGATGGATTATGCAGGAGTAAACATGTAGGCTATACATTAAATACATGTACATGTAGTATAAACAGCCCGGTCATCAGGAGGGAAAAGGTAGAAGGGACATAACCAAGAAAATGATTACATGTACATGATGAAAAACAACAGAAGACCAAGCTACGCAAATAAAATGTGTGTATTCAAGATAATTTTTTTAACATTAAGCCTGAGACAAAAGTCAATTATTTATACAACTCATAAAATTAAACAGCTCATGGATGGCAAAAAGAATTCAAGTTTTGTTTTTAAATATTAGAATATATTAGATAGCTCCATTGATAAAAAAATAACTTTGAATTTTCATTTTAAAAATATCATTGTTTTACTTTCGGTCACTTTCCTAGAAAAACATTGTTGTCCTATAAAGTAAAAAAAAACAAACAAAAAACACAAATAAAAAAGCGAAACAAAAACTCCTAAAACATAATCACCTTTTATTTTGAAATAATGTAGCGATTTGTTTTGTAATTATGTTTGTTGTAAAGTGTTGTAGCTATTATCATTGTTTGATTTATGCAACCCTGTAGGCAACTACATATAGTTCATTTTCCTTTCTTTTTTAGAGCAAAATATGTTGAAAGTAAAAAGAAAAACGTTAAGGTTTCAAGCACTATGACTTACATTAGGTTGGCCTTGGGTTCAGTTTATGTTGTTTGAGTGTAAAGGTTTATTATTGTAATAAAGTTCTCAGTTGTTGATTTTGTGCAATCAAAACAAGATGTTATTGTAAATGCCCTTTCTATCATTGACAGATACTATAAATATGTGTAGCTATTACATGTCAACTAATAAAGACAGAGAAACACTTTATTAGTGGAGTTTCCTTTTGTCATAATGAAAGAATTCACTCCACTGTGGCTCTCTTTTAAATATTAGCTTTTGTCAACAATTGAAGAACGCTTTCCTTTAGGCTAATGAAAGAATACAACAATCTCTTTGTGAGGTTTTGGTTGTGGCCAGGTTTTATTTTGGGGGAATTTCTTCTTTTTGTGTGTGTGAAATTCCTACCTGATTGTTTTAAATCTTTCTCCAAAGATTCCTCGGCTGACTGATGCAATGAATCGTTATATGCCTTTCTGAACTGTACCAAAGATATGGTCATACATATGTCCCATTCTCTGTGTGACAATGACTTCTCATTTTGTGCATTCTTCCTTCATTGTTACAGTCTCATCTGCAAAAATAAATATTCACACAATGCCAGTTTGAATACAAAGTACAGGAATATTCACTACATTAGTGCCTCTTCACAGCTGCACAAAAAGAATAAAAAGTTCATTGTAATTAACATCAAAAGTATACCTCTAACATCATAAATCATGAGTGAAAATGACAGCAGAATGTGCAGTTCACATACTTAACTCAAACAAAATATAAACCAGATACTAAATTAATCTAAAATATATAAAAGCGGTCAGGAAAATTCATCAAATCTTTGTGTTTTTTTAAAATTCATTACATTAAAATCCCTCCAGAAGGATCTGTTTTACCAATTTTGGAACAATATTTTAGGATTATCAATGAAATAAGTTAAGTATGCTGTTTATTATTATATGGTCATATTTTATTGAGGGATAAAATGGGTGAAATCATAAAGATAAAGGTCAAGTGAGGGTCATTATTAAGGAGATTTCACAGCTCAGTACCAGTATCAAAATGATCATTGGGAGATTATGGATAATACAGTAAAACACACAATTCGTTTCTTTCACCATAGAAAGAATTCAAATAAGTTTCTACTTGAGTCAGAAGTGAATGATTATAATATAGAAACAAGCACAGATGGATTACAGATACCACTAGGCGTTAAAAATTTCATGTACACTTATTAATGCAAAATGATCACACGTTAATTTATGGTAGAATGAAGCATTACATTCTATAAAAAATATATAAGCGCCTTGGGACTTTGGTGTAAGGCGCTACCGGTATATAAATAAACTGTATTGTTATTATTATTATAATTCCTCTTCTCTATTTGAACCGATCATAAAACTAAGTAGCCAGTTTCAATCCAGACAGTCATCATTTCTTTATCACTGAAAACATGATTGTAGTTTACATTGATTATGGCGGTGTCTTTGATCTGAACAAGACATTCTAATGACAATGACCAGTCTGCAAATTTTTCATGTAAATGCGAATCGTAGATGTCAAATGCCTTGTTCGTCTGCTGGGCGCCTGATGTTAAAGAGCCTGATGCTCATTAAGTAGGGGCTAGCATAGATTCTAGGCCTACAGCTTGAAGTACATGTTCCAGATATACATGTAGATAGAAAATGCAATATTGTCAATATGAATTTGAATTTTGATTTTATTGGAGTTAAGCAGACCATTTGGCCGAATATGTTACATGCAAAAAACAGTCTCTTAAACGGACTAGCCTCTTCAATTCAATTCAATCATCTTTATTGATCCTTTAAAAATTTGTGTTATCACAATTTCCGTTTGAAAAATAAAAGAATACATCAATGCATTTAAATTCAAAAACAAATTTAACTTAAGTTAATCACTAAATGTTTAGATTTTTTTAGGAAAAGTTTATAAAGATGCAAAGGTGGGTAAATACATAGTGCCGTGAAAACAATATACATAAAACTAAAAATTTTTTTTACATTTTTAAAATATAAATTGACAAAAATAAAAATAATTATAGATAAATCAGTTAAGCTTCATACACATTCATCAACTTATCCTAAATCATTCATTCACCATCCATCAGTTTACATTTCTTAAACATTGTGAGAAAACGCCATTGTGCTTTCAAAGTAAGGTATGGTCAAACTTTTGTATGGCACTTGGAAGAAAAGATCTAAAATATCTCTCAGTGCGGGATTTTAAATCAAAGTCGACCGCTTCTACTACTTGTTTTGGGTATGGAGAAAAGAGGATAGGTGTTGTCTGTAAGTATACTCCTGAGTTTGATCTTGCATTGATTCTCATACAGATTTTCAAAGTTTTCCGGCTCTACATCATTTATGAGTTTCTCTATGTGTTTCAGTATCCTATTAAATTTCTTCTTTTCTCTATCTCTTGTATTCCCTCCCCATGCAGTTATACTAAAAATAATAATACTCTTCATGCAAGCTTGATAGAAAAATATTAGAGTGTTATCAATTTGAAATTTATAAAGCTTCCTCTTAAAATACATTCTTAGGCTTGGTGTTGGGAATACTTCTTTCTGTTATATATACCTATTTACAACCAGTATTTTGTCGGTCATTATCTCGCAGGAGGTTCGTTTATGGGTGAGAGTCGTTAGCCATATTCTCGTTCAATTTCCCTCTTCCCTTAAGCTCAAAGACGAAAGAATTTGTACCCTTCTATTTCTACTTATTACTACAGCAGCAGCCATCACAAGAAGAATGTGACATAGAAGCCAGAGTGCACAATCACGTCATTTAGAGAAAAATGCCAAAAACCATGAACTTTGCCACTGTTGGCTTTGTGAATTCAAAGTTTCAAATGGTTGTAAACGTGATGTATTTTCATCATATCATTTTCAAACGCTTCAGGAAGCATGCTTTCCTTTTATTCCCTAGGATTATCTCTCTGTCTCGTTTTTCATGAAAATGGACATGAGAACACTATTGAAATGACCCCTTCAATTGTATACTAATAATAATAAATATCATAAGAGAAGACAAAGATACAAACAAACAAAAACAAACGAAGAAGTCAATGAAGATAAAGGAGAAAAAGATTGATGCCAATATTAAATTAAGATATTTAATTTGAAAATTATCAATAAACATCGTAATAATGTCTAGGCTACATACGAAGAAGATTTAGAAGAACAGACGATGACGAAAGAGATGACAACAAAGAAAACTAAAAGTAAATGATAATAAATATCAAGATAGAATAAGAATGAAAGAGACTGAGAACAAGACAAAGAAGATGACAAAAATGTGGATTAAAATATAATATTAATTAATTGATTTAAAACAAGAAAAAGATGAAAAAAACAGCTAGAAAGGAAACAATGATAAAACATTGAAGAATATTTATTTAGAGGGAAAATAATTAAATTTAGAGAGTTTTAAAGAAATAGTAAATACTATTTTGATATATATCTACTCTCGATCTAAATATGAAGAAGATGTAAAATAATAATACAGTAGAAGAAGAAGACAGAGAAAAAAATTGTAATTACGAATAATCATTTGCTTTTAAAATTTTTAGAGCGTTCAATTTTTTAAATCACGGGTTCTCTACTAAATCAAGATCTAGGTCTAATAAGCCATCTAATATATAAAAATAGAATAGATATAGTAATAGATCTATTATAATCTAGATCTAGAGAGATATATAGATTCTAGATCTAGATTATCCAGACCTAAATCTAGATCTAGTTGTTGTGCCATGTGAAACCCATGTCATATTATTCCTTAATACTAATAATACTCTAGATCTACGTATATCTAGGGCCTAGGTAAAATTTGAGCTCTTGACTGACTCTAATTCTAGATTTTAGATCTAGATTCTTAGTGATTCTAGATCTAGATCTAGATCTACAGATTCTAGAGATCTTACAAATCTAGATCTAGATCTAAATATTTATTCGAAGAAACAAATTTTAATTCTTACAAAAAATGTATCTAGTGAATTCGATGATTATTGTTAAAAATATGATCAGTGACACCAGAGTTGATTAGCTAATAATGCATGGCTTTGTGTTTGATCAATGATGCATCATGCATTTCAATACAAGTTGGTACCGGCACGATTGGAAGGTGTAATGTTTGTTGTTGTAATACTATAATTTCGAAGAGTGGTGTCCCTTCGATACTCGTTGTATCACAGGGGAGGGGGTGAATTTTTTAAATTTGCTGTGTCCATGAGCGACAAACAAAGCCTCCTTAATTCATAATGGAGATAGTGTAACAATTTTTTTTTCATATACTTTATGCATTCTGCAAACACCTATTCAACATGATCATCAGATCATCAGATTGCGATAAAATATGGCACAAGAAAAAGTTAAGAACATACATTTCGAATCTGACGCCGGTTCTACTTTTTATGAGTACCTAGTTTCGTAAACAAAGTTGGTTTTCTTTCGTTTTCAGACTATTATTCAACACAACTGCTGTAACCTCAAAGTCAAAAGTGAATCTTGATTCTTGCCTAATTCACGACGTTGCGATCCCCCGAAAGAGTTACTCATATACCTTCATTACTTAAAACGTATTTGAACAATGTCGAGTCGTATATTGAAAATCGTCTTTCCAGGTAACAGTAACAGTCGTATTATTATACTAGATCTAGATCTAGTAACAGTCAGTCTGAAACTGAATCGTTCATCGTATTGTGATTCAGAATCTGAATTTCAGTGAAGTGAACTAACGAATTTTATTATGCTAAAACTACAGCCACTAAGTAATACTTAATAGAATGGGGAAACAGCATAGTATAGACCACTGTTGTGTGCAAGAAAGCAAATGACATGTTATACCTTTTATTTGATTTCTGATGCAAATTATTTTACAACTGTAACTGTGTAACATTATTACAACTAGATCTATCATCAATTAATATGCCAAATAGAAAATTATGCTCATGGTGAATCTAAGAAACCTTTTTAGAATAAAGACCTAGTCCTTGATCTATACATAGTTACTCCCAACCATTTTTTCTTTTGCAGCAATGCAATACTACCTTGTGATTTACCTCTTGAATGATCAAATTCTCCAAAATGTAAAATACTGGTACTGTCGTAATTTTATCAAGTCAATTTTTTCAAGAGAGGTGAAATATTTTGGAGAGACATCCATAGAATGTCCTTGTGTCATGTTTTCTAATGAATTGGGTTTTCATCAACTGTGGACGCAAAACAAGACCTATACATACTGTAGTTGCATGTGCATTATCGGTCACCGGGAAGACCTTTTATGAATTCAATTAGATATTCAGAGACAAAGTGGGTTAACATCAGAGACGTCAAGTGTTGTGATTTCAACTGTAATCAAAAGACCTATACATGTAGTTGCATAACAAAACCATAGTGTTGTAGATATCAGAACAAAGTTGTAACATCAGAGACGTTAGCAAAGGTACTTTACTCAAAATGACTCTGGTTCAAAACGTTTGGCTGACCCAGGGTTTTTTTTCATGGCATTGTACTCTTAGGAAAGGTACTTTACTCTGTTGTTTTCACTCGATTCAGGTGTGAATGAATATCCAACTATACGTAGAGAAATATCTTATCAGAATGTTAGTATGAAGCACCAAACAAGCTGTTGAACTGCATGCTTCTATTTAAGTCTATATATATTTATAAACATTTGCATCATTTTGTTTAAATGTTCTTTCACTCTTTTCCCACAATGCCTAATCGTGATCTGCTGACTGAACTTTTAATTTATAATAAAACTAGTGATTGTATACCAATAACCATTCAATTTGTGTTTTGTTTTTGTTGTTTTCAAACTAAAAGTTTGTCTTTCTCTTTTCAATGGTAACTTTCAGTACAGAGAACCAATCTGGTAACTGGATGGAGGAGTAATTCCCTGACGTGCCTCAGCATGTGTAGAACATATTCCAACAGCAGTGATCCTAGCAATTCAGACAAAAAATCTGGTGCTCGAAAGGGAAAAACTCCGGCTGGCAAGTTTGATGCGAAGTGGGAGTCGAAAGCAGAAGAAAGACACCCTCAACAAGAGAAAGATCCTCTTGAACGGTTTCCAGATGACACGAATCCAATAACGGGGCGAAATAGGTGGTCCAAGGGGTCCTGAACCAACTCGATATGGTGACTGGGAGCGTAAAGGAAGAGTCACAGATTTTTGAATTCTCATATATGTGATAGTAATACAAAATTATGTTTATCAATGGTATGGAAATAATATGTCATTGTCATTTGCTATGCATGTCATGTCAATTTTGGTTGTTCTGGTGCACCTTCTTTTGTCTTTTTTTACTTTTATTTCCTTGCTTTTCAATCATCTGTGTCAAATATTTCTTTCTTGATTTCATCATCTGATCAACACTTCTTTGCTGATTGTCAACTGGCTTGACTCTCCAGTGCTATTCCCACACCCTTTGCAGGGTGAGAAATACAAATTTGTTGTGTGCTGATGGCTTAAGTCAGTTAAACTGCTGTGACTTCTACATACGGCTTATCAGCCATGTTTACATCTATAGTAATAGTATAGCGACTTAGCTCAATCAATTGATTTTGACAACCCGAAATATTTTTATTTTTTATTTTTAAAAATTGTGACCTACCCCATGTTATCTATTTATGGCATCAAGTGTCAAGAAGTAGACAAAATGTTGATAGTAATGATAAATGTAGCATCTGAGGGCTCCAATATGAGCCAGAAAGTGATTAATATGTTCAAAGAGTTCATATTGTCAATTGTATATATTGTTGTATAGATTAATGGTTACTTTTGTTTGAGTGTATTTGTCTCCCTGTGTGAATGTGTAAGTGCACTAAGGAAACACATGTACTGCTTCCTCATTAATGTTTTTTTTTTTTTAAATATGACAAATTGTCAGCAAACAGATATTTTTTTGTAACTCATTTTGTTTTGGGTTGAGGTTTTTTCTTAATGAATTTTGTGATCTGAACAGCTATGATTATAATTAAACACTATTACATGCATAAATGATGTAAATATTTTCGTAATCAGCATTGAAATGTGTAGTAGTATTAAATTTAAATACTGAAATTTTGATCGCAATTGTCTGTTGTGTCTTTCAAGTGTTTGTCTTCATTCAGTATGTAAACTTTAAATTTAAAGTGGGAAGAAAATCGTAAATGTACACTCAACCTCATTATACCGCCATCTGCCAATGATTTGACAGAAAAACTCCTTCTTAGCTACATGTATTGTAAAATGTTGTAAAATACATCTCATTATACTGCCATCATGCATGCCATCCCACTTTCCCAAAGTAGAATGTAGTTTGGCTTGGTCACAGATCACGAAGTCAAATACACACTATACACACAGACACAAGGATCACTGACATGATTGTGTATCTTACTTACAGAAATTACACTGACACTAGTGACACCAAAGGCTTCTTCTTTATGAGAATGAGAGTACTGAAGGTTTGGAGACATTTGTCGTCCATTGCTTACGCCTAGGTCAGCTGAATAAAGAGTAGCATCTGCATAGGCCCAGATCATGTCATCCTGACAATGGACAATACCTTGGCGGGGTAGGCATGGCTATGATTGGGTCCAATTGAGTGGCTAGAATTAGGCTTCACAACAGTGTCAAAACCTAGGCTAATCCATTTTGAGTTACGGGTGTTTCTGTTGATATTTTTTCTAGACTACATAAGAGACAGGGCGATTCTACCATTACTATATGATACTACATCTACCATAGCCATTTCACATGCATTAGGTCTTCATTGTCTTGTCAGTTATTGTTTTTCTTCTAGTGGATTAGTTAGTGAAATATTGATTATTTTCCTCATTGTAATTGGTTTGTAATACGAAAAGAAGGTATTTTCACAAGTTATAACGCCAAGTTACCCGTTACAATAGTTGACGGTAGAACGAGGTTTGAGTGTATATATATATATTTACTTTACGTCAGTTAGAAATTATAAATATGACTCGTCTGAGTATTTATGTGTGTTACAGTTTAATTTGTTCCCTTACTTAACGTTTTGCGTTCTATTCCGCTGTTAATTGTGACTAGTGTTATGTACTGCTGGATACTGAGAATCCTATAAAGCACACTCTGCATAAACACATGCTTTCTCTGTTGACTGATTTTTTACTACAGTAGTCGCCTAATAAACGCACACCCTTTTGGCGCAGGAAAAAGTGTCCTTTAATGCACACCCGTGTTTATGAGAACGCTTTTATTATACGTATACATTAAAAATTCGGTCAGCAGATGTAAGCGTGTGTTATTGCAGTGTGCTTTTACATTTATGAAATGTGCTTTTATCCAGCGACTACTGTAAATAATAACATCGTGTCAAAACACGGTCGACCTGTATAGACACGCTTTTTCTGTGTAATGCAACTTCATACTATAATCATACCCATCCAAGGCCTTAAAACGAGTATTTTGTTGAGTTTTTGTCAGAAATAACAATAATATGAGAACAGATGGCACACTTTAGTGAGCAATACTAGGTTTAGGGCTAACGTTTCACTAGTGTCAGTCTTCTTCCATGTCTAGCTTCAATGTCTGTCAGAGTCCAAGCACTACCCAGACAAATGTCTCAGACAGTCTTATCTCATGTCTGGCCTACACTGTTGATCCCACTCCTCCTAGTGTCCTAGTCTCTGATTTCTTGATGTTCAAAGTCAAAAGCTGTCTGTCCAGACATTACTCTGTGGAACATAAATTTATCATTGACTCAGATGCGTTATGATTGGCAGTGCGAAGAATTCATGCAATGAAAAAGACTACGATCAGTGATATTGATAGTGACAGTGATCCACATGCTCACTGAAAGAGAGCAAGGCTGTGAGGGCGGGGTTTAAAGTTCACAGACCATGAGTGATTGGCTCTTGAGGTCGAGTGTACATAGTTAGTGGGTTTGTTTTAAGCATGAAAATTATTGATAGATCTAGATTTTCCTTTGCGCAATCACTTCTTTTACAAAGCTGAGAATCAAAGCAATATCTTCCTAAAATTTGTATGTCTTCTGATCTGCTTTTTGAGATGGCAAATTAAAAAAAACAACGAAAAAAAAAACAAAAACCCAAAGAGATAAAAAAACAAAAGTGAACAAGCAATCAGTATTACACTTGCACGCCAATTTTATAGACCTACCTGTCACTGTCACGCTAATGCGTGTGATAATCAAGGGCGTAATCAATAATAATCCCTGACATCTTACCTTTACTTTAATAAAAGAGTTATCTCCCAGTGATATTGCATAAACACACGGTACATAAACACACTTTTCTCAGCGCCGAAAGGGCATATGTTTTATCCAGCAAATAGTGAACTACTGTATTTGGTTGCAGTTGCATCCACATTCAATTTGCTTGCAGCATTTGTGATATAGAGCCAATTGAAAATTCTTAATTATTGATTAATGATGAAAAAAGTGGTGTTTGCATCAACTACTTTGACACAGATATCGGGATATTATATTGTAGTTGTAGACTTGGGCATCAAATCACTTAACCCCAAACTGTCAAGGGCCAAATATTTATAAATCACTATACAACCAGAGCTGTCAACCCCAGGAATATGAAAACAGTATTGCTGTGGTGTCAAAAAATGTTCATGTTCATTCCCAGGGTCGTCTTCGAAAGTTCAATCCGGTTAGAGTTATCTCACATTTATTTCTCTGGATCGGTTTTGGGTAAACCCACTGTACCTTAAATGGTGGGCTGAAACTGGGACCCCCTACTGACTCCCCTGGCTGAAAACTCCCTTAGGGACCCCTACTCAGACTCCTGTTTGTTATTTTCTGTCAGGGTTTTGGGAACTCCAAATTATTTCCCCTTTTCCCACATGTCCTTTGGTCTGGCCTATAACCTGCAAGGCAGCAGGTTGTGATTTTTTCATAGGTGGTGAAACTAAAGAGATTTCCCTTTTGCCAGGCTCGTCTTGATGAGCTATTGTGCCTTCGTCCTTCTTCTAACAGTAACCTCCTGCTACTGCAACAAATGCCCGTGTTGTCTGACCGTCAAAAACGCAAAACAGGGCGGGATCAGCCTATAACCTACAAGTCTAATTCCGTAAAGGTGAGGGCTGGACCGGTCGACCCCGGTGTGGTTCTGCTCACTGCCCGGATAGACAGGTTTCACTGTATATTATTATGTGTTCAAACAACAGGAAAATTTCTTTATATTTTATATAGGATGTGTCTATGAAATAGAAAACCTTCATTCAGCCAATGGCACACACATACTAATAAATGAATGCATATATAGATAATTACTGAGATTTCACATTGTTTGTTTTATTTTCAAGATATGAACAACAAAAGAAAGAAAAACAAGAGACCAACAGACAGAGATAAAGATACTTTTTAACGGAAACATGTTTAATTGCATAAGTATTGAATCTCAATGACTAAACTTTGTTCTTTAAAAATTTTCAAAACATCTTTATTTCATTGAAATTTACCCCGTCCCCCCATTGCAGTGATCTCAGGGTGAATTAAGAGGAAACAGCAAGATGAAAGACAAAGTAAAACAGGAGAGGAAAGGAGCACCTACTAGCAGCACCCACCAACCACCCACGCATCATCTTTGTCAGTATAAAAGCAAACCAAGTTTTCTTTGTGTAAAAAAATAAAAGCACATAGAAAGGGAAGTGACAACGTTGTTCTGTAGTAACAGTAGTACATGTAACACTAGGACTTGATAAGATTTTTTGTTGTTGTCTATATGTCTACTAAAAGACAATGAACTCCTGTATCAGGAATACAATTAGTAAAAATGGAGGGATCCTCTGTGTGATTATTTTTGAATAAGACTCTTATCAAGAGCATTGGTTTGTGTAATTGTGTGTGTGCTATGACAAAACAGTGACCCAGAAGCAAGAGTATAACTTCTTTAAAATAGCATGTATGTACATGTACTACAAACCTAGTCAGCTGAGGGCACACTCTCACCAATAAATGAATACATGATATATTATTATTATGTAGACAATTGCTGAAAATTCATACATCAATAAAAATTGTTTTAGATTTATTATAAATTATTCATAATAATAAACAGATTTAAATGATAGACTTTCCCAACAGAATGATTATTGAAGAATGATATTTTATTTGAATAAGAAATCCACTCATAATTTTATTCCCACATGATCATTAACAAGCGTGCAACAGATACAATGATTTGGCCATTACACAAATAAAACAGTCAGTAAATTAAATTATGAAGAAGGAATTATTAGAAAAATCATACGTGCACAGAAAACTATTTGAAGTAGGCGTACTTGAAAAAATAGTCTGCCTTTTGCCAATCTACCAACTACTAATTCCCTTTGCAAGTACACTCATCTCGTTATTCCCTTTATAACGCCAAGTTACCACTGGCACAGCAGTCGGCAGTATAACAAGGTTTGAGTGTGATTCCTTACAAATACTGTTCTTAACTCATCATTTATTCAAAAGCAGGCAACAGACATAGTAACTATAGCGAAATGCTATATTAAACAATTTAATTATCTAAATTTGAAGTCCCAGGAAAATGAGTTTTCACAGGATGGTTTTACTAGGCACATGTTTATCTGCTGAAATTTGAACCATGAATCTTTGAACTGTAAGACAAGTGCTACTGACATGATCAAACCATTAAGATTTTTATATTACGTCCAGTTGTAGGCCAATAGTTGGTACCATAAAAGAAGATCATAAAAGTGGACAATACAAGCAGTGAACCTTCATACGCCAAACTCGCTTGAGCTCATGATGGGATTTAATGGGATAAAATGAACAGGGAAACAAAGCAAGAAGAATTTAAAAACATTTTAAAAATAAATAGTCTAAACTAGTCAAAGTAAACTCCATTTCAATGTCAAATTCACTGGGGATTGTTCACTTTCAACGGAATCCTCCGTCTTCCACCGTCAGCATTTTCTTGAGCCACTTGTCGACCTTTGACTGGTGTTTTGTTTGGTGTTTTAACCGGTGCCCGAGGCTTTCTCGTGGTAATCTGTTTGGGGGATTCATCCTCCTGGGCCTGTTTTCTTTTTTGATCAAAATCTGAAATCTGAAAAGACAGCAACAGTATTTTATGTAAATTACCATCATTACCATGAGGTTGTCAGGATTTTCTGTAACGCCCAATTCCAAACAATGTAATGCTACTCAACTTGCAATGCAATAGGATGTCAGGATTTTCTGCTCAAACCAAGTATTCATTTAAGTCCTTTCAGAAGCTCTCAACTCATCCTCAATTGACACTGTGAATGCAAATTGTTTGTTTAAGCCTCATCAAACTGACTGATCAAGAGGCAAATTTAGCATTTCTAGCGGAAATGCTATACAATACAGTCATAGCCTGTTTTAACCATGCCAACGTGGCACGTATTATTCAATCGCCAGCACCGACTGAACTCCAAGCCAATGTAAACTCACCACTACACTGTACTAGCCCACTGCCTATGACAGACCTATGCCTAAGCACTAGCTATGCAGACACTCAGACAGTGTATGTAGGCCATAATACCATAGCATTTAGGTTCAGTTGCATAAAACAATGGTAGTATGTAACATGTAGGCTAATATATATGATCATTTTCTTGTAACGCCACCTGCCAACACGATGTGCATTACCTTGTAGTTTTTATAATATTGTTCTTAGGTGGTCAGAAAAACATGGTTATTTCCTATAAAAAAAGCCTACTAATATTACATATACATTTTTTTCAAATTAAATTCAAGCCCCTTATAGCACCAATGTTGCGATAGTCCCAAAGTTGATGGCATAACAGAGTTTGACAGTATATTTATTACCCATACAAAATTTAGTACCTGTCATTAAGCAATTGGTGATCCAGTGCAGAGGGAGCCAGACAAATTATTGTGAAACAATGTGCACAGACATATAACAATAAAATATTCTCCCTTACCTACCCCTACCTCCCAGAAGTTTTTTTCCATATATCGTGTTACTTCTTTCCAGTTGAGCATGAAATTGTGATGTTTGCTTTGGCCTGTCATATGTCCAGCCATTTAAAATTAAACGTTTGAGAATATTTAGCTCTTTCCATTATCCAATGATCAATATCAAGCTATTTTCAATTCATAAACATATTGTAACAAGGTGAAAATGTGTTGCGAATCAAGTATGATAAAACTCACTTGACTCCTAATGCTGGCTGTTGAAATTCCCGACGTAGAGATTTTGAGTGGCCTGAAACCTCACTACCAGCATCACTTAGATTCCCTGACTTCCAAACTGACTCTGCAATAAAACAATGAAATCATTTCATTTCATTACTTGTTTCATTTACTAACGGGAATTTTTTTATTCAGTTGCTTAAAATAAAACACATTGTGTAGCAGAACAAGCCGTGTAGCAGCAGCTGTCCCATTTCTCGGATTTCATATCTTTGTGAGTTTATAGAGCGAATGTCATACAGCGGGCACCACCTGTAACTATAACAGCACCGGTCATAACAGGAAACCAGTTATAACAGCACCATCACCATTCCCCTTTGCTTCTCCCTTCAGCTCTATTAAAACAAACCTCTGATAACAGGGACTAGGAAGGGAAAAACCGCTTATAACAGGATTTTGCCTGTGGAAAGTATACTAAAGAAATACAAAAGTATGAATACTATCTTGTCAATAATAATTTCTGACTGACTTCATTGAAACCCAATGCAGGTGTTTGAAGTGCACGCTAGGCCTAAAACAGCAGGGGGAGAGTCGCATCCTACCATGGGCTAATGCGATGAGTGACTTTTTGAGTTATTTCCCTTGCAAAACCGCTTATAACAGGACTGAAGCCTCTGCCCCATCCATCTATCCTGATATGACCAGTTTCCACAGTACATGTCTTTCATTTTCCTCACCTCTCCATTATGATTTTTCTTGGTTCATAAATGTAAACACTGTAAACTATGATTAGATGATAATAATAATAATAATAATATGTATGCCAATTAAATTACAACAAACCTGTAATGCTTATGAACTAAAAACAAAACAATTAGGGTAATGAGGGTAAACCCAACAGTCAATGAGTTCTTCATACCTGAGCTTGACCCAAGTCTTCCACACAGCCAAGCGACTCAACACCAGACGAGTCGTTGCCAGGGAGTTCAGGTATAACAAAACTGGATTCAGCAGATAAGTCATTTTCGTGACAGGCACGATAATCTTCAAGCAATTTTTTGTGTTCCATGGTTGTGGTTAAGTTCTCTGGATAGCTGAATGACCGTCTTTGAGGAGTAAGTCCTGATGAATAATGAAAGCAGATGTAAGAAGGCTTATTACTTTCTTCTCGCAAGGACCCAGGAAAGTAGATATATGAGCACAAAAACATAATACTAAAGTAACAGAAATAGATCTATATTGCTGCCCTACATATGCCACCCAAAGTAAAGGACAGGTAATAAATAATAGATATTTATGAATATGATGCAAGTGTTTGGAGTTTTGATGACCCTAAAATTAGTCTTCACAAATCCTTCAAGGCCAATACGACCCAGAGCCAGAGAGTATCCTAGTTTCTATAGTGTGAAATGAAACCGGTGATAATAATCACATCCTGGGCAAGACGCTAGTCTGATGCAGGTTTTCCTCCCATGACAGTGCTTGTACTCACTTGCACCTGGGTGGGGAAAATGTATGTTAAGCATCTTTTCCTAAGGCTAGATTTGAACCCAATCCTCATGATCACAAGTCCAGCAGTCTAACCACTCAAACATGACAACAGAGATTTGACCAAGGTTCAGAAGATTGTGTGCTCAGACTTAGGATTTACTACTTACTTTATTTTTACATACTGCCTTACAGTCAAAACCTTCATTTCACGTTTCAATAAGGGTTTTTTTATTGCATAATTTTAATATTCAAATTGATCCCAAAAACAGAAATTTGGGACAAAAAATAACTAAGATACACATGATTTACAAATCCTTAGGAAAATGCATATCGATGTTTTTTTCTTGCGTAAAATCTGTCATTTTCACTTCCGTTTGATGAATCAAAGATGACTTTCAATGTTTTTATGCCATATAGGCATGATAGAAGAACCGAAACCTGATTCTGTCAAATTTGAAACATTTTTAAAGTTCACAATCTTACATTGGTCATCGCTGCCATTGTACTGAAACTGATGTCATTTCAACGTAAGTTATTGGCTCAAGAGCATTAGACGATAATTGAGATGTCTCCACCAATTAAGGGTTGAGAGGGTTATATGTTTATATGAGGCGAGCTGTACCGCACTGCTGTGAGCTGGTAATCACGACAACACTGGTTCAAGCCCCCACGGCTGGCACAGGTAGGGTTTTTGGCACAACATTGTACTCTTAGGAAAGGTACTTCACTCTAGGCAGAGAAAGATCTTGTCTGAGTGTTAGTACGAAAAGCCTAAACAGGCTTGTGTACTGTATATAGTGTATGCTCCCTCGGAATTGAGGACTTTGAATGAAATGGCCTGCTGGGAGATAAATGATGTAGTCGGTGAGCCTGTACATGTGCGGGATATGGACTATAAATCCATCTTGATCTTTTTTATAGGCAACACTATTTGAACACTTAATGCATAAAAAGGCAAATGGAGAAAAGACAAGAAGAAGCTTAATAAGAATACTGCACTGACCTGTTGGCACAGTTTTCTTTACATCCTTGTGTTTTGAGTCAAACATTTGAGAGCCAGTGATTAACAGATTATTCAGATCAGTTAGACCCTTGGACACAATATGCTCTTGTTCAGTGATAAGATCTTCAGAAATTGTATGCAACTCTGCCAGTTTGGTGTGGCTGTGCTCAAGTTCTTCAATCGCTGAGCCAAATACTTGATTGTGACCTTCCATTAAGGACTGCAATAAAAATAGTTTTCATATGTTTAGACGGAATAAGACAGAGAAGTTTTGTCATAGAAATTAAAACTTGTAAACACGAAAAATCTGGCTCTGGTAAATAAAAACATAAATCAATGGCTCCTCCATTTTAAAAAAGATTTTAAAAAATAAAAAGTTAAGTATGTTGATTGTAGAGGGAAAATCTGAAGTATCCCAACCTTGCATTGCTCCTCCATTTGCGATCCAAATGACAGCATTGATGAACGCATATCTTCATTCGACTTTCTCTGAGTATACTGCACCTAATGTTTACATGCTCTGGCATTCAAACGCTAGCAGCGGGCGAAGAAAATTCTAACATTGATATTAAAAGGATATAGAATTGTAAGGCATTAAAACTATTCCCAAAGATTCTTCAGGTTTGACCGATGATGGCAAATGAAAATAATAGGCAAGGTTAAAATTGTAATCACTTTTATATCATTTTGTCCCTCATCAGTAATACAGTTAAGCTAAAGGTCATGAAATGGTTAAACGAATGGTAATGGAACATTGCCTGAGTTTAAATTTCCTCATTTTCTTTCTTTCTTTATCAGTTCCCATTCTACTTTCCGGTGTATGGGTTTAGATGCCCGTAATGATCTTTCTCCAGGCTGTCCTGTCCTGACATTTTCTGTTTCCTTCCTGTAAATGTAGTTAAATTTGATTTGCGTTAATGCCTCTTTTATATCTTCATCCCAATTTCTCTGAGGTCTGCCTTTTGATCATTTACAGTGAGTATACTGATTAGCTATTCTATTGTCATTCATTCTGTTTTACATGCCCAAACCATCTCAGTTGATTTATTTCTATCTTAGTATGTCATCTGCTTTGGTTTGATCTCTTATTGTTGTGTTTCTGATTTTGTCTCTTTTAGTTTTCCCTACTACTCTTCTTAGATATTTCATTTCAGCAGCTTGTACTCTATTGTATTCCCTACTGTCTAAGGTCCAGGTTTCACTGTCATAGAGGAGAGTAGGACAATAAACTGTGTTGTATACTGCCATTTTTTGTTTTTTGTTGACAACTCTTGTTTACCTATAAATGCCTTTCCTAGATGGTTATATATTGTCAATACCTTTTGGATTCTCTGGCTGACTTCTCTTAGTTTTCCCTCTGAGTTAATCTTTACTCCTAGGTAATTGTAGCTTTTAAACTTGTTCTAAATTCTCCCTGCCCAATTTAAGATTTTTGTGTTTTAGCTTCCTTCGTTCCTAGCATTGTTTTGGTTTTCTTTGCATTTACTCTCATTCCTCTTTTATTGAATTTGTCATTATTCATCATGTTGATGTTTGACTGAAAATCCCCTTCTGATTTTTCAAACAGAACTAAATTATCAGCATATATGAAAGCATTGATACATTTACTGGTTTGAGCTTCCACATACCTACATTTATTTTCTTCATTTTTGAGGATGCCTTTGCAACTAAATCCATAAATGAGATAAACAAGAGGACTTACGATACAATCCTGTCTTACTCCTATATCTACATCAAATTCTGCAGATACAGTTCCAGCTATTCTCACTGCACTTGTTAGTTTAAATGACTATGACCTTAAAATTATGGAAGAGTAGGAGGAAAGACACCTCATATATAAATATAAAAAGAGAAAATTTCAAATCAATTTATTTGTTACCTCTTCTGAAGCATTGACATGTTCAGTCAAGGTGGAAGACGTGTCTTGAGATGACTTCCTTAAGCCAGATACTTCTTCAGATAGCTAAAAAAACAAAAACAAAGCAAAAGGTCAATATGAAACAAGGTCAAAGAATCTGTTAAAAATGCTAATACTAATACACAAAACTTACAGATCTTAATGAAACCTGCGCTCACATGGTCTGTGTATTCGTGAGCCATCTGTGCCCCCCCCACTCAAAATATTTTGTTGTTCTTACGGTATGAATTTTGTTCTTCAGGACAAAATACCAATTGCGTAATTTGTACATGGCAAGCTGACTTGAATCAAAGCAAATCAATATGAATCCCCAGACATATTATGAACAACATTCATGTCATCATAACATCGGGGCCTAGACTGCAGAGTGTGAGATTGTGAAATTTGTCACAGACTGTGTTGCTCTGTCCAAGAAGCCATCATGTATTATCACCCATTCCACTTCTTGTTATAAAATCAAGGATGATTTCCAGTTTTATGGGCTACTGGCCTTCAGGGAATTTAACTTCAACATATTCCTTCTTTTTTTATTTTTTTATTTGACGCAAATGTGTGTATGAGGTGAGGTGGGGTGTGGGGGTGTCATTGCGTTTTACAGTCAAATAGTTCAACTGTATTTCAATGGACATAGAAACAACGCTATAATAAATGTGAAGGGCACTTTTTTACCTGCTCAATACGTTTGTTGTTTTCAGCTGACATTGTGGTTTGAACTGACTCAAAGGTGTTACTGCTAGATTCCAGAGCTTCTTGAAGATGGTTCTCTTTCCTGAAATGAGAAGGAAACTTTATGCAAGTTATGTGTCGAGAAAACTGAATCAAAAGCATTGCATACAGAAAATCTAAAAGAGAAATAAATCTGACAGAGGTGCGTAACAAAGGGATTTTATGGGAAAGGCTATTTTTGCCTGTTTGATTTTACTTCATTTTCTTGAGGAATGATTGTGTTTTCCCTTACATTTTCTTATAAAAAGCAAACTTCTTTGGAAATCACTTTCTATAACAGCTCTGAGGCAAAAGCTATGACCGCAGCTTAATCGAGATGAAATGCCTACACAATGTAGAACTGACATTTTTTAAAAAGAACCTTTGAAGACAAACAGACATTGTATTCTAAAAAATGGTCTCTGGAGCATGGTAATGGGAAAATCCTATGTGTACAGTCAAATAAAGTCTGTTTGTATTACACATTCAGAGTAGTTGTATTTCACATTAGCAATGGTAACAAATAAAAAGATGTATATAGCACCTAAATCCACAATGTGCTCAGAGTCGCTTAACTTCAAATATATAAAAAATAATAATTTGCATTTATATTACACAAAGGTAAACAAGGTTTGAAAATGATCGTGAGAGTACAGTGGTGTCCGTCTTCTTAGACTTAGACATACTCCGGCATGCCCTGTGTTTTTGCTTCATTATTCGAGTCTTTTTAGCCCCCCCCCCCCCATTAACACACAAGAGAACCACTGACAGACGTCACATAAAGCCAAACAATGTGTCTTCCACTTACTGTTTCACCTTCTCGTAGAATGTCTTCCCATAGCTGTCACGCCCCTTCAGTGTGCTGATCAATCTAAAACAAAAAGATAGTTTCTTTTTAGTTTTTTAAAGAGATTTCATAGCTGCCAACCTTTTCAAATCGAAACACAGACTCTAACTGCTCAAACTAATTTTAACTTGAAAGACAGCATGTAGTAATACAGAAACAGATAACCTAACTGAAATTAACACCATTTAAAGCACACAAGAACAACAAAATTGCTGGCCCTTCTAGCGAAATGCAACGGTAGTTTTGTCAGCTCAAATGGCATCTGCAGTCTCTGTCACCATTAACTTAGGGTTTCTTTAAAAACAAAACAAAACAGGTAACCATCTACACAGATTTTCAAACAAAAAACATATCGACTAAATACATTATTTACGTTACTGGCTGGCAGCTATGGCTACGCAACACCCAAACCTAACAACAAAAGAGAATTCGTTCATATCTTGGAGATAAAAGAGTTAATAAGGAAATCCATTGCCCTTACTTCACACCTCAAGCCAATAAAGGATCGTTGCCATACTTACATATTTTTTATGACTGTTTGTGCACTTCACTCTTTCATTAAACACCGCTGAGAGCTTGCCCATACATGAGAGTATAGTCTGAAATATAAAATTTACAATGATAAAGATTCATACAAAAATTTTAGCTCTTGCACCTCAAAAGTACATACGTGTGGGAAGGTTGATAAATCTCACAGTCACAGTAAAAAAAATACACACAGAAACCGTAATAACATACAAAATTATAATGCAAATTCATACTGACAACCCTGGGATGTAAAACTGATTTTTTTAAATTAGAGAAAATCAAGCTCAGCATTCGGTCTGAAACGATTACTTAAATATTCAAAGGTTGTTAAAACAGGATGGAAAAAGCAAGTTGCAACAGTCAACCAGGGAAAATTGGAATAATTTGACTCTTTGAGTCTCATGAAGCAAAAACATCTGACTAGGAAAGCCGTCACTGACATGCAATTAGCTAACAATTCTTGCCCCATTAATGACATGGATTTCTGTAACAAGTCATTGCATATAAAAAAAGAAACAACAACTTTGTTTGACTGAAATTTACTATATCCACCATGTGCGGCAATCTCAGGGTGGATTAAGAAGAAACAGCAAGATGGAAGATGAGCTAAAGAGTGAAAGGAAAGAAGCAGAACTGATCAGTAGCATCCTCCAACCGCCCACAACAACAAATCCCAGCGCACATAGGTGGCACTTCATTTTGCACACATCCAACTCTCTTCAACATGTAGAATAAAGGGGAAAAAAGAATTAACAATAAAGATTTTTAAAAAAGAAAAAAAAAAACTTGACAACTAAGAATTATACCAATTATTGCCTTTATTTTTTCTCTCAACCTCAAGACCAGTGCTTTGAGGAAAAAACGTGAAAATATATCAGGCTATATTCAATCATCGAAATTTGACTGCTGGATATTCAAAAGAACACAAAATGATTAGATTTCCGACAAACTACAAAAGACTTTCCTCTCCTCTGCTGAAGACATCTCAGGGATGCCAGCATGAGCATATTAGTATAATTCTATTTTCATTAACTGTACAGTCTACTGCCTGTTAACTGACACACTCCGACTCAGACATCCAACACACTTACTTGGGAACAAATACATCTCTATATCTATCTGACATCCCTGCAATTCTGACTCTGACACTAACTTGCTGGGCACGAATAGACATTTTCCACTGTATTTACTGCTCTCTTATCCCTCACACCTAATCCTTTGCAACGCGGACCAAAAGAAAACAACACAACTTCTCACAATGTTTAGTAAGATAAACATCTCTCCGTTTTTATGACCCAATAGTGCAGGTAAAGGTCAGCAAAGAATGATAAAAGTACCCCTATAATGAGCTGCATTCTGCATTTGCACCCATGTACTATTTAGAACTTTCAAATGTTTGTTTTTTTTCATGTCAAGGGTCAAATCCCTATCCGATGGCTCAGCTATTCGATATTTTCTTTGGGAACGGGCAGTGTTGTATAAAATGACAGTACACTGTAATTCTATTTCCATTAATATAGAAGCAAAAAAACAACATACCTCATTGTACTCTTCCTCCTTCTGGGAAAACACCTTCACTTCCTCTTTAAGTTGATTGTTTTCCTCAGTGAGAGTTTCAGGTGTGAATTGGTAACGTTGAACAGTTCTCCTAACAGTCGCTTCATTTGAGAGGCCAGGTTCATCATCACTGTTTTATGTTGTGATTGCTGGACACTTAGACAGATGGTTTGATCAAGATTATAACCATGCCAACATTTTTCTCATGAGAGGTAATATTTCCAAATTTCATTGTACAGTACTTCTCAAAGAGATGGAAAAAACTAAGAAAGAAGTAATAAAATGTAAGATAATATATCCCAAAAGTTCATAATGTAACATCGTTAATAAAACTGAAAATGTCCTTTCATTCATGACAAATATCTAACAAGTAAACCAACCATTACTTCACATAACATGATAATATATTAATGAGTGCTGAAATTATGAAAATCTATATATATATATATAAAACTGTACATCTCAAACTTTGACCGCCTCTAACTCAGGAACACTGCACCCACAACCACCACATTTCGCATGTATATTTCAAATAGCCTGCTTTAGGTTCTTAGCGGATAAACTCTTGGGTTAAATCAGTATTTTAATTGATTGAAAAAAGATTGTTTTGCTCATGATCAACTTAACTTTAATTGTTATTGTTATTCATTCATTCCTTTCTGGTGATTAGATATACAATGAAAAGCCCGCCTAACCTAGTATCGAATACTGTTCTGGCACTTGATATCACCATGCACCCGCAACTTATTGACTAGTTGATCGTTGAAAAAAAAGAATGTGGTAAAAGAGTAATGATAATCATCATTGTTTACAGGCATGCTTGTTATTAATAAATAGAAAAGGAGAAAAAAGAAAAAAGATATTCAAATAAAGAAAATAAAACTGTGGCACAATAAACTTACACTAACTTTATTCCAATAATTCACCAACAGTAATCGTGATTTTGAAGACAATTGAAGGGGTCATTTCAACAGTGTGCCTAGACACAATTACATCCTTTAGAGAAAATGACAAAAATCATGAACTTTGGCATTATTGGCTTCGGGAATTTCAAGTCTCAAACGACTGTAAACGGGATATATTTTCATCATATCGCTTTTTACACCTTTCAGGAAGCATAATTTCTTTTTATTCCCTAGGATTATCTCTCTATCTCGATTTTCACACTATTGAAATGACCCCTTCCATAGTAGAGAGAAAATTACCTGATCCTGAAGAATAGTTGTCAATCGGCAAACAGCCTCATTATGATTGACGAGTGTTTCATCAAAGTGGCTCAGCTTTGCGGCTACCATCTGGTGGACCTCACTCAGTTGCTCTTTTGTTTCCATCTATTCTCGCAGTAGCATCATGTTCAGAGGCAGCAACAACAAAAAAAGAGGGAGAGAGAGAGAGACATATAAAAGATTATTGTGGGTAATACACTTCTATTGTCATCATCAAAAATCAATATGTTAAAGAACAAACATAAATTTTGTAACTGCTCATTATTACTTTCATCATATATTAATTGCTCTGAGTAGATCCTAGATCTTAAAACAATGGGGGAAAAGACACACATACACACAAGAAATCTAAGAGTTACTCATACTTCTAAACATCCAAAGATTTTACTTTAAAAGGCGTGATGCGTTTAGAACTTTTGAAAGCACAAAATAAAGCAAAGCAGACGAGTAAGAAAAAGTTTACAAAAGGAATACACAATCAACCACAATACTCCTCCGTTTCACATACCTCACTCGATTCGTTGAAACAAAGACAATAGAAAGAATTAAAGGAAAGAAGTAGGACCTACCATCAGCACTTGTCAACCCCCAACACATACCTGAATTGTCCCAAAGTTTTTGATTATTTCATCTGCAGACAACTGGACAAATCTTGCATGGTCCTGTTGTTGTCTCTCGATCTTACTAGCCCTGTCATTTACTAATGAGTTCATTGTGACGGCTTTTGATGAAACATTTTCCTTCTGCATTTTGCCCTGCTGAGATATTTTCCCTGGTGAGAAAAAAAAACAAACGAACAAAGAAATCGATGACATCTTTCTCAAACTGAGTACGAAAAGCAGAATGGAGTAAATGCAAAGGACTTGACACCAGAAAAGGAAACAAGCCAGAGGAATTATTTTCTCTCGTTTCTAGTTT
This sequence comes from Doris montereyensis, assembly GCA_037039925.1. NCBI lineage: Eukaryota > Metazoa > Mollusca > Gastropoda > Nudibranchia > Dorididae > Doris > Doris montereyensis. The sequence goes on along the minus strand of JAXRKP010000635.1, from coordinate 119,808 downwards.
AAAGGAGAAAGTACCTTTTAAAGGGTTAATGACATGATGATGTTTATCACACATAAGACAAAAACATGGATCATTTTAAAAATGGTGGGGTTTATTTAAAGAGTGAGAAAACTGTGCTAAAGCTTCATTTTATCACATGAAAATTGCTGTTATGAAGACAGAAAAAAAACAACTTTTTGATCAAGCTACCTACACTGAAAAAATCTTCAGAATTCAATGGGGGTTTTTTTTCTAATAAAAAAAAACACGCAAAAAGAAAACATTCTTCATTTATTTCTATCATGACTCTTTCAAAACTAACCAGCCATGTAATAAACATTTATCCGTTCAGAGGCCCACGATGCGACAAAAAACACTCTCAATCATCTGTTGAAAGCCGCAAATAGCGTCATGAAGAGAATATTAGATTCATAACAAGATTTCAAGCTCTTCTAAAAGATTAATGTTTAAAACTACTTTCTCTTCACTTTCGTGATCCCTCGATCCAGAAATTATCTTTGTATTTTTGTGCCTTTTATCACATTTGTTTTAGTTTCTAGGCAACCGTTCTTTGTAACCATGTCTCATGCACCAAGATGTTCAAAAAGTTCTCATCGATCAAGCTGTGTAACAGGATGCACATGAAGTAATTTGCGAGTGGCTAGAAAACAAACACTCAAACATTGACTTTTATAGATGTGATAGCACTAGCAACAGTGATTCTTCAAGTTGATAGTTTTGAAAGTGAAAGAGACTAGAAATCCAGAAAGCCAAAAAGGAAAACGATTTCGCATTTGTGGCTAAACAAGCAGTTTTCATCAACATTTATTACATCCATCATATACAGTGACCTCAAGGTGAATTAAGAGGAAAAGAGCAAGATGAAAAAAATGTGAAAGGCTGAAAGGAAAAAAAATAAAGTAGGACCCCCAATAACACCCGCCAACCACCCATGACTATAAGAGCAAAGCTAGATCAAAACAAACAAGAAATGGTAAATACAAGAAGAAGGAAACTCCAAATCCAGAAAAGAACCATAGCTGATAGTAAAGTTAGAGTGTGAGTGGATTGATTTAAACTTCAAATCTAGAAAAGAACTATAGCAGATACTAAAGCCAGAGTGCGAGTGGATTGATTTAAACTCCAAATCTAGAAAAGAACCATAGCTGATACTTAAGTCAGAGTGCGAGTGGACTGATTTAAAGTCCAAATCTAGAAAAGAACCATAGCTGATACCAAAGCCAGAGTGCGAGTGGATTGATTTAAAGTCCAAATCTAGAAAAGAACCATAGCTGAACCATGATTTAAAGTCCAAATCTAGAAAAGAACCATAGCTGATACCAAAGTCAGAGTGCGAGTGGATTGATCTCGGTGAGACAATGAACAAATATGTAACTTTTTTTCTGGTCTCGCGCTATTTCTTTAATAATGTCCGATTGCCCTTGAAATTTGTGTACAAATGCATTTGACTTAATTGCTCTGGTGCCAACATTCACTTAGGATATCATGCCTTGAAGAAGAGAAGTCAAGTCTTGAATTTTGTCGAACACAGAAGAAGCAGTATAAATTTTGCCATCCAACACATTCTTTAAAAAAATCTTATTTAAAGCATCCTTTTTTTCACAAACTTCATTCATTTCCCTTCAATTTCATATAATAAAAGATACAATATATTTACAATGAAAGATTACACAGAAAAAATATAATAAAAGTACCACCCCGCATCCACCCCAAAAAAAAATTTTTTTAAACGTGCGGATAAAAATCATACCAATCTCTCTTATAATCTGTGAATTCAAATCAGTGTTATCTGTCGCCAAAGTATCCATTCTGGACCTCAACTGAATAGTGTGTTCTTCAAAGCAACCTCTCAAACTGTACAAAGCCTGCTCATTATGATCTTCGACTGCCCTTGTCCTGTCTACTTTAGCCTGAAGACCGCCAACATCACTCACAGCATCTTTGACAGTTGACATCAGCTGCAAATCAATAAGAAAGTGGTTAGCTTATTTCATCTAGGGAAGCTCATAGAAGTGATGGATACAAATATCACCCTTCAAGTATAAACACATTTCTAACTAACTAAAAATAAAATAAAAATCTATAAAATTGTGTTTTAAAATAATGTTCTCAGTAAAGCCTCGGCTCTAAAAAAAACCCCAACAACACGGAATCAAGCAAAGCTGACCAACTACTCCATTTCTTTAGTACGTAAATATACCTGATTGGCTTCACCATGTAACATATCCTCATTCTCTGCATGTACTTCCACCAAGTGCTGTTGCTCATTCCGATCTTGCTTCGTTTCCTTGAGCTCCTTTTTTTTTTTCGAAAGTATTCACAGGTTGTGTGAAGGGTTTCTGTTGTGGTGGTAAGTTTCTCTGATGTAGTGGCCAACTGCTCCTTTGTGTCCGAAAAACATCTCATTCAGCTAAATAGTATTTTGAATAAGAGAAATCAATATATCATAAATTGTCTCAATATTCTGAGTAACAGTAATCATTTTCCATGGCAAAAAGACAAGTTTGCATATATATATACCTTTGGAAACCCAAGAGCAAGGCTGTTAATTGGAAAATGTTGTTATTGCAGTTGTCTTTACTCTCCTAGTATCAACAATAATAAACTGAAAATTATCATTGCACAGTCAACATGTGACAAATTAATCAAAACGACTCTACAGAGAATAATAATACATATGACAAGTTAAAGAACATCTGACACCCCCATCCCCATCCCCTCTCCTCCAATACGGCGCTTCCTTAAATGTCATCCAATGAAGAAAACGTCTCTGATTATGAAAATGATTGTGTGAGCCTTCACAGAAAATGTAAATTGAACGTAAGGCATCATTCTTTATTTAACAAAGGAACGTATCAATTTCATTTCAGAAGTAAGGAGTTAATTCTGTCTTCCATTTCTTGAATAGCATCGTCTTGTTGAGCAAGTTTGTTCTGCATGGCCCTGTAATGGAAAGTGTTCACAGGATTTTCTTTGAAGCGTGGCTTTAAGTACATCTATATATTTTGACACAAAAATCTTTTTAAACAACAATTTAAATATTAAAAAATCCATTAAGATATGAAATAACAGTTTATGTTAAGAAACTCATAACAGTATCTGAAAAGCAAAGTGCTGAATCCACACTAAGCTTTTCAGTATGAATAGTAGCACAGCTGCCCAACCTTTTCAAATAAAAAAACAGACTCTGAATATGTGAACTAATTCTAACTTACACTTCTAAGTCTCTGCCGTTGACTTAAGATTTATTCAAATAAAAATTACAGTTAACCCTCATATACATACTTTTCAATGTAAATAGTCTTATGGACTAAAAGCCAAGAAACTGTACTAAAAACTTTTTTTTTACATACTGGTTGGCACACGTAAGGAGGCCCACAACCCGTCAAAATGACCCTTAATTTCCCAAATGAAATCTTTAACCCATTCCTACTGCCAAACAAGTTTTTAACACTGTGGAAGTGGATGACAGACTGTCTAAAAATCAAACATATTTTTTTCTGTTGGTAGCTGCTTGATTATTCTTCAAGTTTTAAAAGGAAGCATTTTATAAATTAAGATACATTGGCTTATAGCATAGAAGGACGTGTGCACATTTTTTAAACTTATGTTTTTCTTCTATCTTACACATAATTGTCCTCAGCAATGTAGAAGCCATTCTTTTCCCTTGAAGCTTGAAGATCTCTTCTAAGTCTCTCAATTTCTTCATTGTATTCCTGCAAAAAAATAACAAGAAATCATGAAACATTTTTAAATTATTGAATTCACAACTGTTCAAGACATTGGAGGAATTAGATTTCTCATAATTTGAAAGGGACAATGGGTAACGAAATTGATGTTCTGGTTTAGATTCATACGAAGGAGAATTCATGCCAACATCATAACTCCAACAAATTCCATGAGCTAAATACCTTGAGCAAAGCCTTCTTTGTCAGTTTCTGATTAATTTCAGGCCTGTTTGTGATGTTCTTTGCTCTGAAAGCATAGTCCAAAGTACTTAGTGTTTCCTGCAATGAAAGTATCCAAAGTAGACATAAAGACAAAGTTTATGAGTCTTCTAATGATAAAGCTATCATTCGTTCTTACATGAGTTGATAGCGTTGAAAAAAAGGAATTATTTAATGATGGGAAACAGATATAAGTGCAAGTGTTTAACATACAACAGAGAATTTGAGTGAAAAGTTTTTAAAAAAGTGTTCTCTGTAACCTTGAATATTTATCTACCATACTTATCCACATACGGCGGAAAAAAAGACAGAAATTATTAGTATATGACAACTGTGAAACAATCTATATTAAAGGATTTCCATGATTTCTAAACATGATTGCTTGGTTGCTCTTACCTCCATGTTGCAAGATGCTGGAGATATTGTAGCTATAATTGATGTTTTTGTCCTTCCACCAAGAGAATCTTGAAGCAGTCTTGTAAGTTTGCTCTCTCTACAACAAACAAAAAATAAAATATTAATCATGATCTAAACAAAATACTAATCATGATCCAAATAAAATACTAATCATGATCCAAATAAAATACTAATCATGATCCAAACAAAATACTAATCATGATCCAAATAAAATAATAATCATGATCCAAATAAAATAATAATCATGATCCAAATAAAATACTAATCATGATCCAAATAAAATACTACTAATCATGATGCAAACAAAAAATACAATGAATGATTTGGTGTGTAATCAAAATACAATATGCATGACCAAAAAAAAAGACTATTGGAACTATTGTGTGGTGTTAGTATGGTATTGGTAGCCTGGTTGTAGACAATCAGACTTAAGCTAGCGGGTATAAAATCCCTTGCGCATGTCAGGTCCGAACTTTTGTCTATAGAGAGACATGCAACACAAAGCTGTTAATACCCAGAGCTATTTGAGAGGGAGATTTAGTTAGAAACCCAGGGGAGACTGAACAAAAATGAGGGAGGTATGGCCAAAACAAAACAATGAAGAGTTGTTGAAGTTTGAATTTCAAACCACTCGTTTAACATTAAAACCCACCTCCCCACAGTAAATGAAGGTTCACATGAATTGGCAAAAGGACAGAAAAGACCCGATATCTGTCCCCCAATATAAAAAAAACAACTAATTACCCTGTGTACAATAATACAGGAAGGTTTTGTGACGGTTGGACACAAAATGCATTATGCGATAGAGTTGGCAGCTATTGTAACACACTATTTCTCATTCCATAAAGCATAAAGCGTGTAATAAGATCTTACTTTTTTCAGGCCTCAAAGAAAAAAAAAGTTATTTGTAGATTTCAATTGACATCAATAGTTGTTCAATTAATACCATTGTGTATTAGAACTGATGCAATGTTAAGATAATAAAAAGAGTTAAATGGATGATCACGGTGATAAGATATTACCTGTAAGGCACATGAGGGGCATGTTCAACCAATGCTGTGATGACACGGCCCAAGGTGAGGAGTGACTGGTTAATGTTTCCTGAAACATTTGACAAATGATAAAACAATGCACACATGATTGTTTTTATGTAAGAAAAATGTTTTTTTCTCTCCTAATTTACAAGAGATCACTGAAAAGTACTTTTTTAAAATTCTGAAACTATTCAGTAAGCCATATTTCCAATATTATAATATTTACATCAAACCTGCTTGACCATATCATTCTGAAATTGACATCAGTTCTCCTCTTAAATTCTAACCGTTGTTTGAGAGTCAAAACTGAGATTTTTACCATATCCCTTCAGTAGTTTGCTTGTATGAAGTTATCTATAGAGGCCTAAATAATGGCTAGATCTTCTATGACATTGTAATCCAAATCAATCAAAGACAAACTGAATCAAACGAGACCAGTCAGTAAAGCTGCAACAGTCGACACTGAGTTGAGGTCAACATGTTGAGTAATGCTTCTTAACCAACCGGGGGATTTTTATTTATTTTTTTTAGCTATCATCACGGGCTACCACCTTTTGTATAGATTCATGAGTCAATAGTACAAAAAGTAAATTTTTTATGGAAAGATTGGAATGCTTTGCAATGCTTAGAGGGTAAAAAAAAACAATTTGAAAAGAAATGAGAAGTCATAAGGGGAAGGAGCTCTTAGGGTATAAAAAGTGAGCTTGGTTGCTTACTCACCCCCCCATTTCTTTCTTTCTTGCCTCTCAAACTTGGAAAGTGGGCAAAACGTTTTTTTCCATCAAAATTGATATCAAAAGATATTACATGTACAATATGAGACTAAAATATAAAAATACAAAGATAAATTTTAATTTTATGAATGTCGTCCAAATTCTTTTCTTTTTTTAATCTAATGTTTACGCCCTTTCATGATTTTTTCTTACTGACATGCCCTTTATGTTTATATTCAAATAACACAAATTTGAGGAATTCAATAAGCACTCACCGGCCTCTCGTGCCCTTTTGTCGACAGCTCCAGATCGCCCAATGTTTTCTGAGCCAGCGAGATCAACCTGAAGGTGACGTTGAAGAGAAAGTCTTAGTTTTGTTTGAATTTAGTGCTCGAAGTACAATGGAAATATCCTTTCTCAAATAATGGCAGAAAGGCCAAACAAACAAAAAAAAAGACAAATAAAGGACTGTCAACTAGCAGAGAAGACTTACCAGATACAGCTTCCCAGTTTTCAGAAGCTCTTCTCCCTCTAAGGTGTTTTCTTTGATGTGAATGGTGACGGAGAAGACGGAATGGGAACGGCTGCAGAAATAAAAGAAAGTCGTCATGAATGTGATTAAAATTAAGAAGAAGAAAAGAAGGAAGCATGAGTGTGTCGTTTTGAATATCAAGCTCATCAGTGGTTATAAGAGCTATGTGTATTCATCTCTGTAGAAAACTCTTAGTCTCAAAAGCACACATACGGGTTGGAAAACAAATGAGTTAAAAAGAAGTCAAGTACGTTATATTGCCGTTAATGAGAGGGTACACATAATTTGACATGAATCTTAAATTTGACTTGCTGTCTTTCATCACCCATGTATATTGTTTTTTCACTTAACCATATAATATTCATGTTCAGACATTTTCTAAATCATGAAATTACACCTCTGTTTAACATTGGTTACTTGCTTTTGTTTCCTGTTTGTTGGTTGTGTATTTGTCACTATCACTTGTTTAACATTTCATGAAAATTACAAACCCCATCTTAAATAAATCAAATTATACAGTAACATAAAAATATGTTTCTTATACATGTACTAACAATGCAAACCACCAAAGTCAAAAAAGCATGATAGCACTTCTCAAGACAGACGCGTCTACATTTTTCAGGAGATCATATTATCTTTGCACAATTTCTTTCTTTTTTGTTTCTTTTATATCTTTTGACGTAAAATTGAGATTTTTTTATGGTGAAATTCGAGCTACCAGATCGGCTCTATTATCAATTTCAAAGCTTACCTTGACATGGCATTCATTAAGGTGGCTGCTGTTTGCCTCTTTGCCGTACCACGCTGCAGGATTTCAAACACCTCATTTTTGTTTCGTACAACAACTTCCTCCAGACCAGAGATGATAACTGATCCCTGAGATAGTAATATCAATGAGAAAAAATTTGTACAAAGCTTCTATAACATCAAATAATGTACATAATATCTGATAGTCTTGATAGCAAACTTCGTATTCATGTGAATACATCTGTAAGCTGCCCTTTAACGAAAACAAGAGGGCAGAATTCACTCATGTTTTAATGCAAAATCGCATTGTTTTGTGTTCCAACACCAAACTCGACTTTGGTCGCCAACTTCGACTTATGTCCCAAACTGTGTCTGCCCCCCCCCCCCAAACAGAAAACATTGGAATTTTTCCTACAGAACTCAAACTCTCAAAAATCCGCAATTTTCCTTGTGGTTTCGTAGGCCCGTATCAGCATCAAATTTTCTTAACAGTTATGGGAAATTTGTAAACTAGGCAGGTCTGCTAGCAACCAAAGTGGAAATCTTGATGAAATCTCACCTTCTTTGTATTATCTTCATAAATTCAAGACGCAGAGGATCATCTGTTGAGCCGAGCAAATCAAACAATTCTTCATTGTAGAGTTCCATGAATGAAACCCTCACTGAGAACTCTACATCAGGCTGTTAAAACAATACAAAATAAACTTACTGAGATGTTGACATTCACGTAATATGACAATGATAATACATGTAGTTTAAATTAAGATGAGCCACTTAGTATGAGTACTTATAATTAGATTTTCATTATTGTAAAGTCTACAAGAGAAATTCAATTAATTACAAAGTCATGATTACAATGAATTCAGGGATGAAAAAATATTTTCAATCATGAAGCAAATTCAATGTTACAAATTTAAAAAAATTAAAACATGACCAAACTTCGGGGGAAAATAACTATAAAATTCTTAAATTTTTGTAGCTGTGTCAAAATATACCTGATTATATTTATGAAACAAATTTTCATGAAATTCATTATAGATGAGACAAATATATCCCCCACCTGTTTTTGAAGATCTTCAAAAATTTGATGGAGAGCTCGAGGAATAAGTCCAGATAAAGGATCTTTCTCCCAGGTGAGGTTAGGATCATCAGTTCTTTCTCCTTCCATTGTAAAAGTTTTTCCAGTTCCAGTTTGGCCATAACTGTGACATATAAAGTGAAAATATTGACAGGAATCTACATTTACAAACAAGCCAAAAATGCTACCTGACCTAGCGTCTTTATTTCTCAACCTACTTGGCTCAAAGTTTATGTGAAAGTTACAAATAATCCCAAGAAGTGCCCTTTAACCGTGAAAACGATAACATGATTTCTTGATCGATGACTAAGAAATTAATTTTTGCATTGTTTCGCTGGCAACTTAATTCATTTGTTTGAGCCAAGGGAGGTTTCTGGAGTTATGTTCTTATCAACTTAAAACCTTTCAACGAGCTCAACTGTCTTTAATTTTGAAATCACATCAGTCAACAAACAGAACGACATTGTCAATGACAAATCTTCATAAACATAGCCCTAGATCCATGCATGATGCATTCAGTTGATTTAGGTTACTGACCAAAAGATCTAAGTCTATAACAGAATAACTTTATATCCATGTTTAATGGAAGTCAAACTGCAAGCAGTCAGTATAGCGTAATGGTTAGGTGATGGAATTAGAATCAGTCAGTCTGGGTTCCCGTCCCTGCCTGGAACAAAGTTTGCTGTAGGCTTTTTAAAATTTATTTAAACACCCTTCTTTTCTTTTTTTGTTGCTATTCTAGCTTTTCATAACGGCACAGGGCATGGGTTTCCTTCATAAAAATGATTGTAGATAAGCAGGTAATAATGTGATCAACCCCTTTGCAGAAAATTGTTAATTTACCCATAATCTTTTCAAGAGATAAAGGATGTACATTCATACTATCCAAATTTGAATTCTTCATGTCTCAATTCAGTGCGGTAAAAAAAACATCTTTTTTAATTGATATAGACCTGCCCAGCACTGTAGTTCTCAATGCTCAGCAGAAAAATAGAGAGAAAAAATAATAAAAATATCCAAAAATGAAGCGAACCAAACCGTATCTGGACGTGAACAAGAATGAGGAATAACCAAGATAATAAAAATTAACTCATCATCAGATAAACCCATCAACATCCGAGACACCCACTTGAGGAGGTAGATTCTTTCACTTATTTAGGCAGTATTGTTGATAAACAAGGAGGAACTGATGCAGATGTTAAGAGAAGAATTGGAAAACAAGAACAATATTATCCCAATTAAAAAATGTATGGAAAGCAAGAAAATAAAGATAAGACATTTCAAATCCAATGCCAGGTCCATTCTTCTATACGGAGCGGAGATTTGGAAGGCAACTTTAGGGACAATGAAGAAATTTCAATCATGTGTCAATCGATGTTTTCGAAGGATCTTGAGAATTAAATGGTAAAACAAAGAGTTATAAATGAACTAGATGGGCAAGAATAGGAAAAGAAACCATTGAAAACACTCTAGGGAAAAGACAATGGAGATGGATTGAACATACTTTGCAATAGCCTGTTTCAAATATAACAAAACAAGCATTACAATGGAATCTGAAGGGAAGAAGAAAAACTGGGTAGGCCACAGGACACTTGGAGAAAGAGTATAGAAAAGGACTAAAAGAGACTGATGTCAGCTGGAATGAGCTAAGAAATATCTCACAGGAGGAAAAGGAAAGATGGAAATCTCTTATCTATGGCTCATACCCTGGAAGAGGTGAAAGGCTTTGATGATTGATGAAACAAGAGTGAAATCAATACATACGCAAAAATGGTGCAGTTATAGCCTGTGAGAACTTCCTCAACAACAGGCTTGACAACAGATTTGTAGATGTCAACCTGTTGAGAATCTGGAGGGAAAACATGGTCAAAATTGTATGTCTTGGTATACGGGTGGATTCCAGGCTTTTCCTTGACAGTAACTTCCCTCTTGACTCCATCACAAGACAGAATAGAGCAACTGCCTTGCTTTCTCTCAATACTGTTTATAGGTCTGAAGAAAAAAAAAATATTAAAATTTATTACTATTATTATTTCATATTTATCTTTCGAGGAGTCTTTACCCTTGCATATTTTCCCTTTATGAAAAAGCCTCTCAATATTCCTTTTATTCTACTTTTGAATTTACTTTAACTGATGCTGGCCCTCTCTTATTATTATTCACTTGACCATGCAGCCTTTAAATGTAAACGGAGAACTTACATGGCATTGTTTTCCAGCCAGATCTATCGAAACCGCTACTTCCAGCTAGATCTATACCGCTACCCGTGCTCTTCCGTGGAACATGACTTGCTTTTCACCAGCAACACCCTCCAACCAACAACATGATTATGATCCACCAGCAACACCCTCCAACCAACCACCCACCACATGATTATGATCCAAACCTCCAACCAACCACCCACCACATTATGATTATGATCTCACCAGCAACACCCTCCAACCAACCACCCACCACATTATGATTATGATCCACCAGCCAGATTATGATCAAGCAACACCTCCAACCAACCACCCACCACATTATGATTATGATCCCACCAGCAACACCCTCCAACCAACCACCCACCACATTATGATTATGATCTCACCAGCAACACCCTCCAAGCAACAAACCAACCCCCACCACATTATGATTATGATCTCACCAGCAACACCCTCCAACCAACAACCCACCACATTAAGATCCCACCAGCAACACCTCCAACCAACAGCCCACCACATTATGATCCTCACTCTGTAGCAATTAACGTGGTGTTAATTGCTACATCCTCACTCTGTAGCTATTAACGTGGTTTTAATTGCTACATCCTCACTCTGTAGCAATTAACACTACCTTTTTATATCTGCTGATGTCAAAGCTATACATGGACCAAATGTTAAGATTCATCAATTAAACTTTGAGAAAGATTAATTGAAGAGTTCAAGCTATCATTGGGTCCCATTTTTGTGAAATTTGCCATAATAATATGGGTAATATTTTGTAAATTTTGACAAGAGGGAAATGCCAAAATGGGGATGGACCATTTTGTGAAACCTGCCATATATAGCTTAATATTTATAAATAATATATAGATCTAGTTTGGCCTCTAAAAGAGTGAAAGAATAAAATCAGATCTACCCACATTTCTCATGTCTTACAAGATTAGATATAATCTAGATTCTAGATCTAGAATCTAGAGATTTTCTAGACTAGAAGCTAGAAATCTGGTTCAACACCTCGTCTTACCTGCAACGAACAGCAACATGAATATTTTGATTCTTCTTTTCCATCCTTGTTTCGTCCATTTTGTTTCGACATCGTGATATTTGGGAGGATCACAATTGTGTAGATTTAGAATTCCAGATACAAATTGTTTTTTTAATCATCTAGACAAGAAAGCTAATAAATAAAGGTTAGCCTGACGATGCCAAAAACAATGTTTTGAGTTCGAAATCGGCTCGATTTCAAGTTGACCAATCAAATTACAGCATGAGAGTTATCTCCCTTGTTGAAATGAAACTTTTGAAGTGAGTCCGGGTTGTTATGGACACATATTCTTATTCTCAAGAATCTTAATCCATAAACGGAAATTTTCTCCAAATTTCTTCTTCTTCTTCTTCTTCTTCTTCTTCTTCTTCTTCTTCTTCTTCTTCTTCTTCTTCTTCTTCTTCTTCTTCTTCTTCATGATATTAATACATGTACATGTTACTGACTAGCTCGATTCTTGAGTACTACTGTCAGCGTGCGTGATTTTGAATTTAACCACAAACTGTTAATCCATTATTGATTTTAAAGTCACCTATTAAAATTTTGTTTTTACGCTCTCGTGTTGCTATTGTTTCTGTGTTTAATTTATGTTGGCAGTTGTATTAGTATTAGGTAAAATGAGTGCAGGTGATAATCAATGTTTGAAGATGAGACCATTATATATATATATATATATATATATATATATATATATATATATATATATATATATATATATATATATATATATATATATATATATATATATATATATATATATATATATATATATATTATACATATTTATATGACAACCTGATCTTTATTATAGTTGTTCTTGTAATAAGTCTAAGCTTATCTAATGGGATAAACAGTTAGCCATTTTCATGTCTATAGCCTTAAAGGAAAATTAATATATATATTCTATGTCTGACTCTATGTTCTTCTGAAGTAAATTAAAGGCATCCATTGTATCTGATTCATGACGGTTCTGGTAAATGCATTTCCTATGTGTGTGTGTGAGTGGGTTTTATTGTTTAGTTACAAAGCGAACCTTTGTTTTAAGTTTCTTGCAAGTAGTAGGTCTGGTTGTGTGGGTCACAGACACAGCTACCATAATCTTCATTAAAACTTGCACCACGTATTATAAAGAAAGCATGCTCTGTAAAAATGAATGTTCATTTCTTTCTCTCCCCTTGAGAAGTATACATTTGATAAGTGAATGTCTGTCACTGGCAGGCTAGTCTGTGAGATTATGACCAAGTAAATTCCATATAAAAGATATCCATGTTACCGTCAAAAGCTCTGTTGCCTGCATCCAAAGGCGTGGCGTACCTATTATTGTAGGTGGTGCCACGATAAAAATACTGCCATAGTATTATACTTTCAGAGAATTGATATAAATCATAAAACACAATGTAGTAACTAGTAGTACATGTACTCGTGTAACGAGGGAGAGAGAGAATGCGATGGGAGAGGGAGAAGGAGAGAAGGGGGTGGAGAAAGAGAGACAGACAGACGGGGAGAAGAGAGAGAGAGAGGAGAGAGAGAGAGGAGAAAGAGAGACAGACAGAGAGAGGGAGAGAGAGAGAGAGAGAGAGAGAGAGAGAGAGAGAGAGAGAGAGAGAGAGAGAGAGAGAAGAGACAGACAGAGAGAAGAGAGAGAGAGAGAGAGAGAGAGAGAGAGAGAGAGAGAGAGAGAGAGAGAGAGAGAGAGAGAGAGAGAGAGAGAGAGAGAGAGAGAGAGAGAGAGAGAGAGAGAGAGAGAGAGAGAGAGAGAGAGAGAGAGAGAGAGTTGGGAAAGGGAGAAGGAGAGAGACAGAGAGGGGGTGTGGAGAAAGAGACAGACAGACACGGAGAGAGACAGACAGCAAGAGAGAGAAGAGAGAGAGAGAGAGAGAGAGAGAGAGAGAGAGAGAGAGAGAGAGAGAGAGAGAGACAGACAGACAGACAGACAGACAGACAGACAGGCAGGCAGATACAGAGACACAGAGAGACAGAGAGAGCGAGCGCGCAACACACATTAGTGTGTATCAGCATCAGAGCACGTAGAGCTTAGTCTAGATGGTAAGGATCTCGATAAAATAGAATTCGTCAATCAGCGGGCGCGCATGCACCACCTCAGTTCGAGGATGGAATACCACAACCTTTGACCCTATTCCGAGAATATTTTTGTAGAGTTAACTAAGCTTTATTGGTTCCTATTGCGAAAGGGCACCACTGGAAGGGAGAGGTAGGGAAAAAAATACCACAGGCTGCGCGTGATGTCGCCAGCAGCGAACCTGATAGTGAAAGGCCCTACAGAGAAGTGTAGTGTGGAGCTGGTATGTGTGTGTGTATTGGGTAAAGCAAGTTGATGTGATGTGTGTATTGCAAAGAAATCATAGTAGATCTAGTACCTTCTTGGTGTATTGCAATATTTTACAGGTGGTTCCTGGCAACAAATAACCAAGCAGAACGCGTCCCTGCCTGTACCCATACTTGGCATGTCGTTTCTAAATGATACCTAGATCGTTCTCATTTAAGGAAATTTTCAAACCCCAAAAAAGTAAAATTCCTTCAAGGCCGTTACGGCCCATAGAGCCGGAGCATATCCTGTTTTCAAAAGGGCATAATAATCACCCCCTGGACAGGACGTTAGTCTGATGCAGGTTTTTATTCCCAAGCTAGTGTTTGTACCAATTTGCACCTGGGTTGAGTGGGGAAAATGCGTGTTAAGTGTCTTTTCCAAGGAATGCAACGTCAGACCTAGCCTTGCTAGGATTCAGCACTAGGACCTCATTATCCCAAGTCCGACAGCTTAACCACTCGGCCACCGATACCTCATTCTACAAAAAATTACATTTATACGGAAAATTTCACCATTTCCGTCTTTGAGTAGAAAGTTCATTCACCTAAGCTGCCATAAATGTTGAAAAAGTATTGTTCATGCCTACCCACATAAACTCAATATCGACTACTGACTCAATCTACTACTAATTGTGCTTGATATATTATTGATACCACTTAGGGTTTCAGTTTCACATACTTGTAAATCATCAAAGTATCCCCAGTACTAGTAATAATGTTGTAAAGTGTGGTGACCGAGTGATTAGGCTGCTAGACTTGAGATCATGAGGTCCCGGGTTTGAATGCTATTTTAATGCTAGCAATTAATTTAGCAAAGCTAGGTTTAACTTCGTGTCGCTTGAGAAAGACACTTAACACGGATATTTCCCATTCAATCCAGATGTAATTGGTTAGTAGCATTAGCTTGAATGGGATTAAAAAACCGGCATCAGACTAGCGTCATCATCACCTTTTCTGCTTTACACTATAGAAACCTGGATAAGCTCTGGCTTTGAGTTTGAGTTTGAGCCGTAATGGCCTTGAAGGAACTTTAAAACCATGCTAACTCATTGAATAAAATGGCCAAAGGCAGGCATCAGTCCTCTTCTGTTCCTGTTGACCTATTTCAATTTATTACCAGCTCCAGCATCCCTTTCTTGATACTTGTTTTTCATTTTCCAAAGGATAGTGGATTCAGGGTAAGGGATTGTGAATAGATTTCTTCCGACTCATCTCTACGAGATCTAGATTTAAATTTGACCCACTTTCTTTTATGCGCTTACATCAAAATTGAATTATACACATGACCATGTACATGTGGGTTTTGTGTCACTTGTGTAGGCTCCTTGTACAAAATGTATGCTTTCAGTAACATGCCATAATATTAACATTGAAAAAGACTTTCTTCCAATACTCTAGACTGGGTAGCCTATCTTTAATGTGCACAGAGTGTTGTGATCTGCAAACGGGACCTCCTTTTTATCGTCCGTCATCCGAAACTATGGTGATCCACCTACCTGGACCAGGGGGTAATTTTTGTAGAAAAACTTGAGAAAATTGTTAAATTAGAAGATATTACGTTGATTCAATTCAATTGAATCCAAAGGCTTAAAACAGTATTTCAGTCTACTGACCTATTAGTAGTATTACCAAGTGAATTTAACATTTTATTTTCATTATGGTGGTATTATTTGTTGTATTGAAATTTCCGCCGTCCATCATAATGCAATGATTTCAGAGTGAATTAAAAGGAAACAGCAAGATGAAAGTTAAATGAAAGAGGGAAAGGAAAGAAGTAGAAGCTACCAGACGCCCCTGTTACTAACTGCCCATGCTTTCATTTTCATGGTGACAGTGACAACATTACCTAGCACCCACTTTTAACTGTAATCAACTGCTCCACAGACACCTGCATTGATCTTCGTATTTCAAAGCAAACTGTTGATGCCAGCTTTGTGTCAAATCAACATGCTTTCGTCTTTCTCAGTTCTCAGTCAGTCTCACACTCGACATTGACTTTACGTGACTTATAACAGTGACAGCAACAACAAAAAGTGTAAAAAGTAACAACAAGAAAGCTTTTAATAGGTGTAATAATAGCATTTTTTTTATGCATCGGACATCATAAAAAAAAATAATTGACAGAGAAGTTAACAACTGCACAATAAAAAGTGATGAAACACAGATGAGATGAAAATCACTATCTCAGTCTCAGGTTTCAGTATGAAGCTCTATCAAAAACAAATTACTGTGTGAAATATAATCTATCTGTAACACTAATGACATGGAGCAGCAGATTGGTAGGAATTTAAAATTAAAACATTATCTTCTTGCTGCTTGTGTGCAAGCCACAGTGTGCCGGAGTGCAGAGTTGAAGGAAAACTGTTTACCAGATGATACAATTATAAACAGACGAAAAGGAAAAAAGGAAAAAATAAGAAATAGGAAAAACACCAACAGTAGTCAAAAAGTTTGTTTGTTTCAATAAAATTTACCTCGTCCATCTCAGGGTGAATTCAGAAGAAGAAACAGAAAGATGAAAGATAAGGGAAAGAGTGAAAGGAAAGCAGTAGGACCTACCCTTAGCACCCGCCAACCACCCACAGTTATCAAAATAAGGAAGAAAAAGCAAAGAACAGACACATCTAGATCATGTATAGACATTACAACATATTTTCAGACCGAGGCTGATCATCAAAGACAAGAGAAACACACATGTTAAGGATTTTACAGATAGCTTTAACTCATTGAAGACGTGCGGGCCATATCTGTCCACTGGAAATGTACCAGCCATATAGTACACAGTCTGCACTGTTTGTACACCATTTATTCATAGAAAAAAACTCAACACAACAGGAGATTTAACTATGAATTGAAAGTTTTAATTATTTATTGTCTTACACACCTTATAATTAGCTGGGCCTCTTTTTTTTTTAGATGCATGTATGAAGAGTGAAAACACACTCCTATCAACATGGCGTCCTCAAGCAAGCGACAACCATTCAATGTGAATGAAGCCCTTGAATTAGCAATGCAAGATGGTTCCGACAATGATACAGGAATAAAGTTTTATGAAAAATATCCATATTTTCTTTGATTTAGTTCTATTGTGTGTTATTGAAATGTATTCAGTTGTAAAAGCATTATACACTTGATAATCAAGGTGTGAAAGAAAAATTTACATTGTTGAAAAGCTAAAATATTTCCTAAAAAAAGCAAAAATAACATTCATCTTTACCATCACTGGATAAAGAATTTACACCTGATTGAAAATGAGTCAAAATTATGTGTCTCAGCATTTCAGAGAGACCCACTACAATGCATCTTGAATGAGTTAAAGTCATCTTATTTCAGCTCATTTTCTAAGCTTCAATTTACAAACACCATCAAATATTTAGAGTTTACAAACATTTCAGTTTGAAAAAGTTTTGATCAAATAATTAATGTGCTGGTTTTAAAATGATAAAGAAATCTAGTATTATAACTTGTAAATTTAAAGTAAATACAACAAAAGAAAATAAGCAAGTTGAAAACCTAGGCTCTTTTACTGGAATATATAATTCAAACATCAATCAAGGATGATCTCTACTCTTCTGCGATAGCTGGCAGGCATGAATAGCATGATAAATATGAAAAAAACTCAAAGAAACTACGCATTGACGTGAGAAGTTGACTTTGTAAATAAAAATAAAAAGTCACTTCCCTTCCATTTTTACACAAAACTGTCCTCATTGTCTCTAGTCGAGCTGCAAGATTTTACATGAATACATTTGTCTGTATCATAAATTTTACATCACACGGCCTATGACTGTGGTGAAATATCAATGGACGTTCTTTACAAGAAATTTAAAAAAATATGACGGAATGAAATAAGACACCTTCTTCCATCTAAATATAGAATTGTTAAAAACGAAGGAAATGACAAGTTGTCTGAAATTGACACAGTGCACAATTTTCCCTTCATAACGAAGCAAGATAAGACACCATTGCCCTGGTCACACAATTTTTTGGCAATTATGAAAAAAACTAAATCTACCAGTAAAATGGTAAGCAAAAACTGGAAAGAAAAAAAGCAGCTTTGTACACAATTAAAATAATGACCACTTTCAATCTTATTGACCATTAGCACAACAGAATGTTATCATTTGAAAAGCAAAACCCAGATTTGGCATGGTATCAGCAATTGTTTGCAATGCACAGAACCTGAGCAAAATCTGTCGGTTTCAAAACTGCCCTTTAAAAAACCCCACTGAAATTCAATCCTATTTTGTTTGTTTCATTGAAATTAACCCAGCCCACCGTTTTGGTGATCTCAGGGTGAATTAAGAGAAAACAGCAAGATGAAGGATAAGTGAAAGAAGGAAAGAATGAAATAGGACCTACCAGCAGCACCCGCCAACCATCCGCAATTCAATCATCATTTTAATCGTTCATTTGACAAATAAAAACAACATATCTATAGGCAACTACAACTTACTACTACACTGCCATCATTTATAAAAAACACACACTTGAATATTCTCTCTTTTTCAAACAAACTTACATTCCACCCATTCCTCTTGCCTCGGCAATAACTGGTAGTATCAATTACAAAAGTGTTGTTTTTATATTCCATCTTCAAATCTAATGTACAAATGTCAAAAAAATTATCTTAAAGGTGAGGATGTTTTTGAAAAACATAAAAGTCTCTTTATTCAAGCGTGAACAAAGAAATGTAGAGCAAAGTTTTAAAAAATGTAATGACAAACAGCAACTTCAATAGAACAAGATTAAAATCGAAAAAAAAAGAAAAAAAAGATGGAACCATAACTGTCTCTTTCCCCCTGACCTCCCAATGCGACAAACAAAAATCCCAAATAAAGAATGCTTACAATCTTGTATTCTCGGCATCACATGAAAACATGCCCCATCCCTATCCAAACCCCATACCCTTTTTGTCATTTTCCCATACTGACTCAAGAAAGAGAAGACGCAAACCTAGAAATGATTTCTTCCAAACTGACTCAATAAAGAGAAGACGCAAGCCTAGAAATGATTTCTTCCAAATGGCCTCAATAAAGAGAGGACGCAAGCCTAGAAATGAATTCTTCCAAACGGCCTCAATAAAGAGAAGACACAAGCCTAGAAATGATTTCTTCCAAACTGACTCAATAAAGAGAAGACGCAAGCCTAGAAATGATTTCTTCCAAACGGCCTCAATAAAGAAAAGACGCAAGCCTAGAAAATGATTTCTTCCAAATTGACTCCATAAACAGAGGACGCAAGCCTAGAAATGATTTCTCCCAAACGGCCTCAATAAAGAGAAGATACAAGCCTAAAAATGATTTCTTCCAAACCGACTCAATAAAGAGGAGACGCAAGCCTAGAAATTATTTTTTCCAAACTGACTCAATAAAGAGAAGATGCAAGCCTAGAAATAATTTCTTCCAAACCGACTCAATAAAGAGAAGATGCAGCCCTAAAAATGATCTCCACAAACACAAGGTGATTACGCTGGAAGTGGAGTCTCATGATCTGAGGGCACAAAACTGTTGGAACACTTCCAAGATGTGGATGTCGATATCGCTGGTGAACAGCAGCTGTTCCAGAGTGTTGATGTAGCGATACACAAGTTCATGATGCTGAGGAGTACATAAAGGGGAGGGAGGGTGGTGGACATGTCAAATATAGCATGGTTGAAATAAATAGGTATACTTACTTGACACTTTTGCTGTCAACGGACATGACAAAGAAATTGACGGCTTACTTATATTCAAACAATATGCAAGTGTTTTTATGCAGTTATATCCTTTAGGCCTGTCAGCAAACCTATTAAAACATGTGTCAAAAGCCTTCAAATTCTGCAGGCACATACCGTGTAGCATGCGAGACTGTCCTGTAGAATTTCCATGCACGTGGCATCGAAGTGATTCAGATTTAGAGACATATACAGGACCGTACTGTTTCAATACCAGTGTTACCGTTTCGTATGACCGATATTGAAAATTGACAAAGCTAATATTAAAAGCAAATTAGAATACTTGAAGCTGATGTAAAGAAATTCTATTTGATAAAAGCAAATTAGAATACTTGAAGCTGATGTAAAGAAATTCTATTTGATACATCATAAACCCATTTCTTACAATTGACAGAGTCACGTCAACCTACTTTAACTATGAATGAAAAGTGTCATTCAAGGACTTCACAAAGTTGCCTACCCCAAATTTAAGCTTTCAGGAACAAAATTCATAATTGGGCAATTCAAATTTTTTTTAGGATGTCATTGCAAATCATTCAAACAAGAAGACTGGTGACATCAAATAGCCAACACTGAATACAAAAACTCTCCCTGCCATTGCTACCAACCAGCAAAACTTACCAAGAGGAAGACTTGTTGTAGACGCTCTATAACCCACTTGTACCATGAAGTGTTGTAATCTACATCTGCTGACTCACAACGAGCAAGATGTTCCGTGAGAACAATGATGAATCTCTGGGGATGGGAAATTGGCCAAAAAAAATGGTTGAAGAAAGCTGAATTAACAGATTTATAGCACGTAATCATATCATAATACGTGATAAATGATTTTAAATCTGTGTTTCCCCAGCGTACAATTCCATTAAAATTCCTCCTCAGCCTCCCGGGAAACATACAGTGAAGCCGTCTGTTATACTGTACAAGCAATTGGCATTTCAAACAACTGCCTAATTGGAAAAGATGCTCTTTTGTCTCTTGCCTCATCATACTCATATTCCAAAGTACCTAAGCCAGCCAGCTGAGAAAATCAGAGCTAAGAACCTTTACGTGGCAAGCTAGTATGCTGTAGCACTGCCTCTTTGTTTTTATAAAGAGTCTAACAAAAACTTTCTTTGAACAAAAATATAAAAAAACATTTTGATGATGAAAAAATGTGTCCGGAAATCGATTCTCACTATTCCAAAGGGTTTGGAATTGGCATTCATTTGATTCCAAAATTTCTGTATTTAATATTCATTCGATCTAAAAACAAAAGAAGTGGAATTACCCAACACCAGCCCATAGAAACTCTACATAAGTGTGATCATATAGTAAATTAAAAATTGAAATGAGTCGTTTGTTAAATTTGCTATGACTTCTTACCTGAAAGATGACAAGGATTTGCTACAACATCTTACCTGAAACATGACAAGGATTTGCTACAACATCTTACCTGAAAGATGACAAGGAAGAGGTTTTTCTGAGCACTGGTTGCCTCCTCCAGTCTTTCTTCCATCCTCTCAACAGCTTCATCGGATGGAGCGTCTTCATCGTCACCCAGATCCAAACCATCAGCTTCCTATGGAGTTTTTAAAATTAATACACACAACAATGAAAGAAGGAAGTTGAAACAATGTGAATCCTATCTTGCTCAGATTGTCTAAGCTTCTTATCAATGTTACACTTTACAGAAAGGCTAGAATTCATCTGTGTGTAAGAAAGAGTCAGCCTATTTGCTGAAAACTCCACTAGCCAAATGAGACTATCATTTATGGCAAACATAACCTCTCCGATACAATAGCAACAAAAACGTGTGAAAGGTGTTTCAGTGGTCATAATAAAACTCTACACGAGCAACATAGTCCGGACCATAAGAGTTTACATATTTTCTCATTACGCAAGGATAATTTGAAGGTATGCATGATATTAATAAGACAAAGACAACCTCACAGATATCGCCATGATCGCTAAATCTGTCACGTAATTGTTTTTAAAGTAATTGGTCGTTTCCTCTATTTCTGCGACTAGATGCAACTAGACTTATTGCCCATTCACTTTGAAGGGAACAAAATTAATTTCATAACCTTTCTTAACCTTTAAACTGGTTGTTGCGTAACATAGGTCGTTTTTCTGACATGTACTGGTATAGATCAATTTTTGTCTATAAAGGCTTCTTCACAGTGTTATGTGAATCTTTCATAAAGGTTTTATTTCATCAAAGAGGAAACTCATCAAAATGGAAAATGAAAGCTGTTTTTGATCCAGGGAAGCTAAAATAGTAAAAATAATAAAACTCATTCATTTTCAGACTAACAAAAACATAAGATTTATTCAGATAATGTAAACAAATAATTCAAGTAGAGTTCCTTCCAGGCCATTACGGCCCACAGAGCCGGAGCTTATCCCAGTTTCTAAAGCGTGAAGCTGAACAAGTGATGCTAATCACCTCTTGGACAAGTCGCTAGTCAAACGAAGAGTTTGTTTTACTCCTAAACTAGTGCTTGTACTTATTTCCACATGGGTCGAGTGGGGAAAATGCATTTGAAGTGTCTTTCCCAAGGAACACATCGTCAGACCTAGCTTTGCTACGATTTGATACTGGAATCTCATGATCCTAAATCTGGCAGCCTAATGACTTGGCAATTGAAGCCACCATGCCATGTATATGAGAAGTAAAAAGTTATACCTCTTGCTAACCATGTGCTACATTGCCATGTATATGACAAGTAAAAAGCTCTAACTCTTGCTAACCATATGCTACATTTCCATGTATATGACAAGTAAAAAGCTATAACTCTTGCTAACCATGTGCTACATTGCCATCTATATGACAAGTAAAAAGTTATAACTCTTGCTAACCATGTGCTATATTGCCATCTATATGACAAGTAAAAAGCTATAACTCTTGCTAATGATGTGCTATATTGCCATCTATATGACAAGTAAAAGCTTAACTCTTGCTAACCATATGCTACATTTTCATGTATATGACAAGTAAAAGCTCTAACTCTTGCTAACCATATGCTACATTTTCATGTATATGACAAGTAAAAAGCTATAACTCTTGCTAACCATATGCTATATTTTCCATCTATATGACAAGTAAAAAACTCTTGCTAACCATAACTATATTGCCATCTATATGACAAGTAAAAAAGCTTCTAACTCTTGCTAACCATGTGCTATATTGCCATCTATATGACAAGTAAAAAGCTAACCATAACTTGCTTGCAAGTAAAAGCTTTAACTCAAGTGCTATATTGCCATCTATATGACAAGTAAAAAGCTTTAACTCTTGCTAACCATGTGCTATATTGCCATCTATATGACAAGTAAAAAGCTCTCTTTGCTAACCATATGCTACATTTTCATGTATATGACAAGTAAAAAGCTATAACTCTTGCTAATGATGTGCTACATTTTCATGTATATTACAAGTAAAAAGTTATAACTCTTATAACTCTTATATGACAAGTAAAAAGCAATAACCATATGCTACATTTTCATGTATATGACAAGTAAAAAGCTATAACTCTTGCTAACCATGTGCTACATTTTCATGTATATTACAAGTAAAAAGCTATAACTCTTGCTAATGATGTGCTACATTTTCATGTATATGACAAGTAAAAAGCTTATAACTCTTGCTAACCATATGCTACATTTTCATGTATATGACAAGTAAAAAGTTATAACTCTTGCTAACCATGTGCTACATTTTCATGTATATTACAAAAGTAAACTCTTGCTAAGCTATAACTCTTGCTAACCATGTGCTACATTGCCATGTATATTACAAGTAAAAAGTTATAACTCTTGCTAATGATGTGCTACATTGCCATGTATATGACAAGTAAAATAACTTTGCTAACTCTTGCCATGTATATGATAAAAAGTGCTACATTGCCATGTATATGACAAGTAAAAAGCTATAACTCTTGCTAACCATGTGCTACATTGCCATGTATATGACAAGTAAAAAGTTATAACTCTTGCTAACCATGTGCTACATTGCCATGTATATGACAAGTAAAAAGTTATAACTCTTGCTAACCATGTGCTACATTTTCATGTATATGTATATGACAAGTAAAAAGTTATAACTCTTGCTAACCATGTGCTACATTGCCATGTATATGACAAGTAAAAAGTTATAACTCTTGCTACATTGCCATATGCTACATTTTCATGTATATTACAAGTAAAAAGTTATAACTCTTGCTAACCATGTGCTACATTGCCATGTATATTACAAGTAAAAAGTTATAACTCTTGCTAACCATATGCTACATTGCCATGTATATGACAAGTAAAAAGTTATAACTCTTGCTAACCATATGCTACATTGCCATGTATATGACAAGTAAAAAGCTATAACTCTTGCTAATGATGTGCTACATTGCCATGTATATTACAAGTAAAAAGCTATAACTCTTGCTAACCATATGCTACATTGCCATGTATATGACAAGTAAAAAGCTATAACTCTTGCTAACCATGTGCTACATTTTGATGTATATGACAAGTAAAAAGCTATAACTCTTGCTAACCATGTGCTACATTTTCATGTATATGACAAGTAAAAAGCTATAACTCTTTCTAACCATATGCTACATTGCCATGTATATGACAAGTAAAAAGTTATAACTCTTGCTAATGATGTGCTACATTGCCATGTATATGACAAGTAAAAAGCTATAACTCTTGCTAACCATGTGCTACATTGCCATGTATATTACAAGTAAAAAGCTATAACTCTTGCTAACCATGTGCTACATTGCCATGTATATGACAAGTAAAAAGCTATAACTCTTGCTAACGATGTGCTACATTGCCATGTATATGACAAGTATAAGCTATAACTCTTGCTAACCATATGCTACATTTTCATGTAACAAGTAAAAAGCATAACTCTTGCTAACCATGTGCTACATTGCCATGTATATGACAAGTAAAAAGTTATAACTCTTGCTAACCATATGCTACATTTTTCACCTTTCTCTTCTGAGCTTCTTGTTTGTCGTGCGCATCATCCGCCTGCTGCTGAAGTTGGTCCACGTGTGCGCTCATCTTCTTTATGGTGCTGTGCATTATCTCCCACACGTAAAAGCTAGTGGATGGAATAGGAAAACAGTCTCATTGTTTGATTTCATTTGATTTACCCGTATCCACAGCCTAGGTGATCTCAGGGTTTTTGGCAGGATTTTTTAAATTTTGCCCAGACTGCCCTGTAAATAGCCATGGGATCTTTTATGTGCACAGAGTGTTGCAATTCTCATTGTAAATTCTAAGCTATCTACAAAGGCAATGCAGAGTAAGGGGATAAAAAAAAGAAAAAGACAGAATGAAGAAAAAGTTTAAATTTACGCATTTCGTTTAGTGAAAACAATAAGAAACTGGGAAGTAACAGTGAATAAATATGCGGCAAAATATTTGGAATTGTGGAGATGAAAGTAAATCTGTGCTCAATAGATTTTTCTTTTAAAGAGGAAGAGAACAGCGGAATGCTCGCTTCTTTCAAATCAATCTAAAGAAATAAACCTCTTAAAACAAAGCAAAAACTAAAGTAAACAAATAAAAACATGAATCACCCCCCCAATATAAAATCTAAATCTACATTCCCTCCCCAAGGATCAACAAATATATTTAAAGTTACTAACCTTGTGAAATCGTGTTGCATTTCAAAGGAGAACAACCAGTTTGCCACAGAAGAGCAATCCACCACCTCTGTGCGGAGCAGCTTGTCAACCAGAAGCACCATCATCTGAAAGAGAAGATATAAAATTCAGATAAGAACAAAGCATACAACAAGCATTTCCACACATAAGGGTAGGTGGATGGGTGGTACTGGTAGATCCTACTTCTTTTTCCTTCCACTCTTTCCTTCATCTCGCTGTTTTCCTCAAAATTCACCCTGAAATCACTGCATATGGTGGGCGGGGTAGATTTCAATTATTCAATCAACACCCACAGGGTGTCCAAAATCAACACAGGGGATTTTCCATCAATCTGGAAACTTTCTCAAGCTTAACATTAAGTCTGCAGTGAGTTGAATATAATGGTGTTTTACTCTACCTACCATCCACTTTCAAGGCATGTCATTCCTTCTACCGTGGCGTCAGGGGTAGAATGGTTAGGCTGCTGGGGAGATTGTCATGTCTCAAGTTCAAGTCTTAGCAAAGGGAAAGACGTTTAATACACATTTTCCCCACTCAACCCTGTTGCAAATGGGTGAAAGTACTAGCTTTGGGCTAAAAACCTGCGTCAGACTAGCATCCCGTTAAGGAGGTGATAATCATCGCCTATTCTGTTTCCTGCTATAGAAACAGGATACGCTCCCATTCTATGGGCCCTCGAAGGAACTTTTTTTTTACCAATGTATTCAGCGGTGACTTTCAACCATGGCAAACTTCTGGCTTAGTGATACATGAAAACATACATCTCACATCTGTCCAAACTTGGGGCAGTTAAGAATAGCCAAACAGAAGCGCCGGGCAACCTCAATGGAGAGGCCAAAGCTCTTACCTGTTGGTGGTTTTTCCAGCATTCGTACAGGACCTTGAGCAAACAAATTTTGCCATCATCAAATTCTGCCAGAGACTTCAGATTGGGGTGAAACCTAATTGATGAGTCACCAACACAGAAAAACTTTCTTAAACACTTGTTAATGATTATGAGTGAAAGCAAGAAAAGCAATCTCCAAAACGTTTAGAAATTAGGATGACTAGCTCCATTTCAAAGCTTACATGATATGTTCCCAGAGAGATTCATCATAGGATTAAATTAAAGCTAACAAAGGATTTATAGTCCGTATCCCTGCACAAGTGCAGGCTCATCGACTTTACATCATTTATCCCACAGCAGGCCATTTCATTCAAAGTCCTTTTTAACGCCATGAGAAGCATACAGTACAGCAGCCTGTTAGGCGCTTTGTACTAATACTATGCCATGACCTTTCTCTACCTATAGCTGGGTACTCATTCACACCTGAGTTAAGTGAGGAGAGTAGAGTGAAGAACCATTCCTAAGAGTACAACGTCATGAAAAACACCTGGGCCAGCCAAGGATTCTGAACCAGTGCCATCGAGATTACACAAAAATTAAAACATTCCAGTTTCGCTATGATGCCTCTATATTGATGTTAATTAAAGTCTATACCTGAGAAACTTATAAAGCCACACAATTGTTTTATCACAGCGTTATGAGGAAAACCCCATCAGACAGAAAATTCAGTAGTATACATAGAGATAGATAAGGATAAAACATATTCACTAATTTGTCACTGGCGTTATTTAATTTACATAAAGATAGATAAGGATAAAACATATTCACCAATTTGTCAATGGCGTTATTTAATTCACTACCAGATCGAAAACCCCATGTCTTTTAGTTGCATCTAGTTTAAAGAAAGATAACGCTATTTGAACTTACTTGGCAGAGCAGCAAAAGAATGACTAATTGATTTTGACCCCAAATGAAGGAGTGTGGAGAAAAAAACGCCGATCTTCAATGGATTGAAGTATGGATTATCTGAAGAAAGAAGAAAAAAAAAAAAAAGGTGTTATAATTATGGCAAGGCGATGGGTGTCAACAAAGAGGTAACGGGTTTGATTCTATTGAAACCAAGATTTTTTCAGTCTCTTCCTCTGTATTTGTCTTGTCTTTGTTCCTACGGGCACTAATACTATTTCATGTCCTTATTCATCACATAAAATATACAATTACCAATTTAATAATCAACATTTAAGGGGGCTAGGGCACAAATAAATTGTACCAATAAAAAAAAAAAACAACAATAAAAAACTAAACAAAAGAAAAGCAAAAAAGAAGAAGTAAGGAACATAGATCATAATAAGTGTATGCAACAGACATCATAATAAATGTACCAAAATTGCCAGTCAGGCCTAAAATTCAATGACATGGTCAGCGATTGGGGCAATTTAAAAATTGAGCTCCCGTTTTATTGCAAGTTCATCATCTCACCATTTTCTTGACCATTTGAATAAACGTTGGGTAGCTCTTTGATTTCCATTGCTGCCTCGTCTGGAGTGCATTTCGATCTAATGATAGCTATGAGTTTGTGAGCACCTGTCGTTCCTGGCAGTGAGCCTAGGAGAAAATGAATGAAAAAGGTTAAGTACAAGGAAAGCAGCAGCACATGAAAAAAAGCCAAACCTAGAGATAATCCTCCTTGTTTGTAAGATCTGTGTATTCAAAGCTATTTTACCTAATTACCATAACCTAAATCTACTTTACTCTGTTAACTTTGCTTTCAAATCTATTAAAGTGACTATCTTAACTTAAAACTGCTTAACCCTTTAACACTCTCTAGCACAGTCCATACTACCATAAAGATGTTTATTGAAGAGGATTACAATAATAACATAGATCGTAGCCTGAGATGTTTTCATTGCATACAATAACAAAATGCTGCTCATTCAAAATTGTAATTGCAAAAATTATGGTGTGGTATGCATTCTCTACAAGTCTCTAAGAGTCATTTTTAAAATATATCAGCACTTTTAGAATATACATGACACTGAGATTGAAATAAAAAAAATTGTTAATACAGTTCAGCCCATAGCTCCCTGGGGCCAGAAAATCGGTTTGTGGAATAAGTTCTTTGGGGAATATCATAGGCGTGCAAAGAAGTATCTTGGTTGGGACTTTGTCCTGAATTCAGGGTTTCCGTGTAACACCCTTAGAATCAATAGGCCTTTTGGGTTTTCCAGTAAATGCTATGAAGAAATAAACGTATAATCAAATTTTCACACATGAGTCTGATACTTACTCTGACAGACACTTAAATTGATTTCATTCACCAATGGATACAGACAATACTCACCAGCTCCTTCCTCTTCATATCTGTAAGTATGTTTTGGTTCAGCGGGTAAGAGCGCTTCAAACGATTTCGGTACAGACTCAACTACTCTTTGATGGTAAGAAAACCTTGAAAAACAAAAAGGACAAAATGTTGTATTACATCATCCTAAAAAAACTGTTCTCTTACAATGTTTCAATCAAACATAAGAAAAAAAACGAAAAAAAACCCAAACAGATAAATCTTTGAGTCTGACTGCGGTGAAGACAGCATATGCTGCTGTTTGTATGAACAGCTTTTATAATGCGGGAACTGTAGGGGTGTGTGATGAGGTATTCTGACTTTTTAAAATAAACTTGGATTTGTTTGCACTTTTCGCTGCTCAAAACCAAAAGGTGCATCAAGATCGAAACGATTTATCTTTTTTATACGATCTTCCCCTTCCTGAAAAATCATGAAAAGGCAGAAGGAAACAAAGAGCTAATTTGATAACAGAGCTTGAATTCTGAGATCCTAGTTAAGATGCAAAGTCTTCTGACATTGATAAACTACATCTTAAATGAAGTTAGTTCAAAACAGTGACTGCTGCAGTCTAGGCTTTCTGGGACCATCAATATTAAAAAATGTATTCAGTAACAACACAAAAGTTAAACACAAACATGTACAAATTTAGTCTCAGTCAATACTTTGATGTTATTGTTGCAGGAGATCAATTTTATATGTTTTTAAATTTCCATTCTAAATTCCTATTCATTTTTAAGGATCTTGGGCTGGTGTTAATTATTACCAATTACCTTTCATGGATGAGAAACATTTGTTAAAATTTGAATTTAAGAGTTTATGTGCAGTGAGATATGCAGCAATTTTACAAACATTGGATATTCATATCAAAACATACTTTGAAGTCAAAGTTATCTTTTCCACAAATGCTTTCTTTTCACAAGCTAAAATTTCCTCTAAGCGAGACATTTGTTAGTTTCATTTTACTGGTAAATACTAGGCAATTACAAATTTCAATGCAAAATATCTTAAAATTGAGGCTTATAAGACTGCTCATGTCTCAGTTGACAAATAAGCTATTAATACTCGATTGTTGCTATAAATTTCACTGGTTGCCATTGCATGTTCAATACACACTATAGTCGTTTGACATGACATACGTGGATGTAATTTGTTTTTCATTTCCGTTTATCGGCACAATTCTGAACAAATCTGTACAAAAGAAGACAAAAAAGCAACTCAAGTTTTTGTTTGAAACTCCGAAATAAATACCTCAAGGCTTTCTGCAGCACCTCACGGACAAATTTTGATTTGGGAGCATCTGCATCAAGATCTACGCATTCTGCCCAGTCATCCCAACTCCAATGGTATTGGAAGTTACTCAAGTGGTATGAAAACCAAAGAACAAATCTGTGCCAAATAAAAGGAAAGACGCAATGATGGTGTTAGTTTTACGCAGGGTAAAAGATCAATACTAAAGTAGACTAGCCTACGACATGACAAACTTAAAAATAATAATATGGTGATTCATATAGCGCCCTCAAAGCACTTCACACAATAATAATAATAATATCATACATGTAAAGAACAGGTATAAAATGAAACAATCATGCAAGAGGCAACTGGATATGATCATAACTTCAAATCGAGTAAATATATAATAATTCTCATTTTAAGACTCAATCAGAACATAAACTGTGTTATGAATATTATGACATATTATTATGGAATCATTGATTGCATGGAAACTTCCTGAAAAGACGAGCCTTTAAACGTTTTTTAAAATATAATATCATCTTCTGTTAGTACGTAAAAGTAAAAGATCAGCACTCAAGTACAATACTACACGACAAACTGTCAATTCTTATTTCAAATTATGGGTTGATTTTATGACCTTCACACACCTCAATAAAAAAATCAAAACAATAAATATATTGTCGGTGATATTGTCGGTGATACTGTCTAAACACGTAAGTACAGGATATATGGAATGTGAGATTTGTCATTAAAATAATCAAACACATGCTTCTTTCAAGTCTTTTTTGGAGGCCTTCAACCGATAGAAAAACTCTATTTAGAGACATGA
This sequence comes from Doris montereyensis, assembly GCA_037039925.1. NCBI lineage: Eukaryota > Metazoa > Mollusca > Gastropoda > Nudibranchia > Dorididae > Doris > Doris montereyensis. The sequence goes on along the minus strand of JAXRKP010000635.1, from coordinate 89,161 downwards.
TATGAACAAAGATTTCCATTTTCTTCCAAAAAGCAACTGCATGGGATACGATCATTTATGACATTTTTTGCTTCTCCTGAAAAATTTATGTCGGGCAAACTTGCGCACTTAGACAGTTTTACAGACGATATTTGTTTTTTGTTTAAATTTACAATATCATAATTTCGAAACATTGCAATCAAAAAACTGACCCGTTTTTCTCTCAATGACAGATTAATAATCTTTCCCCATGAGCCATCATAAAATATATTTAGAATTTGAAATGCTCATTTTGCTCTTTCTTTAAATCAACACATGGCAAAGTTAGATAAATGAGGACTCATCAACACATAGCAAAGTTAGATAAATGAGGATTATGAATAAAACATGCTATGTAAAGTAAAAAAAACAACAACAGCAAATCAACAATAAATAAATATACCTCTCTATGCAAATTGAATGCATGGTGTCGATTCTCTCATATAACATTTCTGATGCTTGGGCTAGCTATTTGAGGGTTAAGGTATTGCGCTGTCAATGCAAACCCTTACAAACGATTGAGATTTCTCTCATCCCATATAATAAACTTAATACAAAACTAATCATGCATGGACTGATAACCATATTACAGGGAAGGGGACAAACTCTGAAAAAAAAACCCACCTAAACTTTATAACCCCTTTAAAATTTCAAAATAATATTGAGTAAGAGCATTACATTTAATTACATGTACAAGAAATAACAAAAAAGGCAATAATATAAAAAACCTTCAATAGTTCAAGTCAAGCCGAAACTTTCTACCAAGTGTATGTGACTAGCTCTAAAGTAATAACATGATGCGACCTTGAAAGAAAAAAAATCAATACTCATGTAGTATTGTAGCCCACATGTAGTACTGTATGTAGCCCACATATAATATTAACACAATACTACAGGTGCCTACGTTGGTCAGGATGCTGTATAGTAATAAAGTATTGTAAACTCTGTGTGAGCATGTGTCTGTGAGAGAGAGAGAGAGAGAGAGAGAGAGAGAGAGAGAGAGAGAGAGAGAGAGAGAGAGAGAGAGCAGAGAGAGAGAGAGAGAGAGAGAGAGAGAGAGAGAGAGAGAGAGAGAGAGAGAGAGAGAGAGAGAGAGAGAAGAGAAAGAGAGAGAGAGAAAGAGAGAGAGAGAGGAGAGAGAGAGAGAGAGAGAGAGAGAGAGAGAGAGAGAGAGAGAGAGAGAGAGAGAGAGAGAGAGAGAGAGAGAGTGCGTCTTTCTTATAAGCACGGAGCAGAAGTGCCCGGTCTGCATGGGCTTTAACCCACTTGAAAAAGACAAAACCAATCGTAAAATAGTAAATGAGGCGTAAAAAAAGCGGACGATTCAACTTGAAATCTTGAATCCTAAAGGTCTGTAGATGTACTACTCCTACAACCTGTACCACTACTACTAGGTGAAAAACGATAACTCCACCAATAAAGACAGAGTAGGCATACACTAGTACTACTATTTTCACTCTCTATCCTTCCTCTGTCTCTCTCTCACTGAACGGTGATAAATGAAACCGTAGTGACTCACTCTCTCTCTATCTCTGTGTTTGGGACATCTGTCTGTCCTAATTAGACTTAGACCTTACGTTTTCCCAGACGGCTGGTGCTTGTGTGTTGTGTGTGTATAAAATGAGACACAAAAACATGGAAGTGCTTTGATGTGCCAAAAATCCCGGAAATCCCCCCCCCTGATATTATGATATTGTGTTTTAAATAAAAGAAAAAGAAACAAACAGCATCCCATTTCACCTCATGATCAAGACCCTAGTAAATAAAAACACCCCTTAGACCCCAGCAATAACCCCCACAACGCTGCCCGTGTAAGCCGCGATCTCAGGGTGAATTAAGAGGAAGCGTCAAGATGAAAGATAAGTGAAAGAGTTAAAGGAAAGAAGGACTTATCAGGAGCACCCGCAAACACTGAACAATAATAGAAAGAAGGGCGCATGTCTTATATCATAAATTCAACAAAGGATACAACTTCTGGCATTGACGTTGGCTGTAGCTTGCACAGCTCTATGAACGTTGATCCGTAGAAAAGCTCAATGTACGGGGCTCTGGGAAGCTGGAACAACTGGCCAAACATCACCTGATCATGAATAGATAAAAAGGATAAATTTGAATATGTCTGTTGTTATTATAGCCGAAACCGCTCAATGGAAATTGCATGGTTCCAATTAAACGGCTTTCCCATTAAGCGGCATCCATGCATGGAATGGCCCAATAGTGTATAATACATGTACATGATTACGATAGTTGGTACGGGCAGGTTAATTTTTTCTTTACGCAGAGTTTTACATAAAACATTTTTAGCGGTTGTTTGTCCTCCTTACCATCGGTGTTTCAAAAATTATGATTGATACACTAAACATTCAGTACAACACAGTTATGTAATATGCTGCATCCTCCATGTAAATCCAACACATGGCCAGCAATTCATCGTTGTCGATCACCTGATGTGATAGACTTACCTGTGATGTCTCAATCACACGTTCACGCAAAATAGCTAGCTACATGTGCCCTTCATACATATTAAGTTTGAGCATAGTTTACAACTGCACTCAACATCTAAATTCATCAGCTGATAAGTGTTAGGATTTTACGTGACAATGGTCTTCACACTAAGATTTTTGTCTCCATTTCAGACAAAGAACATTTTTTCCCATTCCAATTAAGCGGCTGTTTCAATGGGAAGTTTAGCTCCTACTGCCAATCTGTCCCATGATGCACTGCGAGATTTCCCAGATAGGCGGTAACTCTTTTGAGCAGCTGTTGTTTTTGCCAGTGCTATTCATTGTGTAGTCAAAACAGAAGTACGTGCTAATTTCAACACTTAAATGCTATCTTTCTAAACATGTGAGTCAACATATATGACTAGTTTACTTGGATACACATCATAAAATTGCAGAAAAATACCTGTTATGATATCTTCGGCATCCTATGCGTATCATTTGAGTGGCTTATTCTTGCCAGCTTTAGGAGAGCAGAATGCTAGATCTACTTATTCATAAGTGCTTGCTTGGTTCAAGATATTTCCACCCTTTCGAACTTCAGAAATCTAGATTGCTCTAATCCGACAATCTTGTGTTGCCATAGAATCTAATTAATAATTGAAAATTTAATATCTATGTCGTAAATAAATGTTTCGCCATATCTCCCAGTGTCTAGATTTATTTATATGCGGAATGAGTTACAGACATGTACAATGATGTGGGACGGTTTGGAAATCTAATGTGGGCATGCACAGGTGACTGACTAATGAATGAGTCTACAAATCTACGTTGCACAATGCAATCCAGTCCCACTCTGTCGCGACTGAATGATCACAGTCTGTAGAAGTTAAGCCGCGTTCAGTAATCGACTTCGACTGTATTAGGGAAACCGTACTTAAAGAGACATTAGGTGTGTTATTATGAGATTGAAAAACCCGAGCAGTTCTTTCATGCAAAGGAGTGATGAATTATTGTATTTTTCAGTGTGTCAAAGGAAAGAAGAGAGGATGAACAAGAAGAAAAAAATCTGTACTCCACACTGACTGACCTCCACAATCATGTAGTTCAAGGGGATTTTGTTCTTGGCTGGGTATCCCAATAAGGACGCTGCACTGAAAGAGAAAATAAATACAATGAATTAGACTATCGCGTAACATTGCTTGGGAGGTACAGGGTTAACAGTTGGATATACCACCCTGAGGTTGTGAATTCATATCCTAGTTTCTCTATGCAAAATTTAAGGTAAAAAAGTATTGTATTGTGGACGGTGGTACAGAGGCAAGGCGTCGGCCTCTCAACCGTCCACGGGTTAATAAAAAAACCAAACTACCCCTCTGGTCCAGGTAGGGGGATTGACACCTAGTCACATTGGAGACGAACGATAAAAAGGAGGGTGTGTGTGTTTTGGACCCAGTAAGCCAAAAATGCCTTATTTTGATCTAGTTATAAGTGTGGAGCGTTAAAAATATAAATTGAGTGCAAACACTGCCCTCTGCACTTTATATACGGGTTTATATATGATGAATCTACGATCTGTGCCCCCTTATAAGTTATTTACCCTAATAGATCAGATGGAAACAATAACATACAGGACCATTTTTAAAACCAGATGGAATAGCCGCTTCATTGATGTCATTTAGTTTGATTTCTGTTGATGCGTCTTCATAGCTATAGACTGAGTTACATCACAACAGGTGACTGGTCCAGCTGACATTAACTGACAGTGAATTCTGTTACACTATTCGCACTATTGTGTTGGCTGGTGCGGTGATTATTTGTTTATCCTAATAGAAATTAACAACGGGCCTTTGAGTGGTACTACTGTGAAGCTTTGATTATAAATAAACAGAATGAGTTTTTAACAATACAACAGCATACCACTCTTTCCTTTCCCGATGGTTTGTGTGAATGATGCGGCTCAGCTGCTCTTCAATCAGATATCTTTCAATTGCGTGACTACCTGGTAAAATTGTGCCCTGTGGAACAAGCATTTTATTCTTTAGAACAATATGATACGGCAAGCTTCTTTGAAAAGAAGAACAACAACATATCTTAAAAAATGTTTCTGAAGTGAGAAGTTGCATGAGCTTTGGAGAAAGTCCATTAAAAGATAACAGGGTATCCAGGCAAACCAAACAGTCCAAAATCCTACCACAAAACAGGACGTTAGAACCAATCTACAAGAACATCCTTTTAGAGGAAAGGTTTTGGGTTCTCTTTCTCTCTCCCTCCCTCCCTCTCGCAGAAGTTAAATGTACGCCTACTTTATCTTGTCCAGGATAGTAGATCTAACATGAGTACATACCAATGTAGACAGAAAGTGCTCTAAAATAAAACTAACTTCCTAGTTGTATTGCCCTCTCTCTGATATTTTCTTACCTGTGGTACATCAGTGTAGTCAAACAGTCGAAACACCACTCTAGGCAAAGGATAATTGATAGACTTGTGGTGAGATGGAGGAATGATCTGCGGTAGAGTGTGCTGTAAGGCATCACACAGAACACTGTCAAAGGCCAGGTATGGACGATTGATCTGCCGCTCAGTCCATTTGTTGTTGCGTAGGTTCTTGATCTGTGCCCACAAGCAGTCCAGATACTGATGAGAAAATATTTAGATTTATATAGCACTTGACAACAAGTTCACAAATATGTCTCTCGAAAAAAATGTGTATTCAACGGTTTCTTAGAGGAAAAAATTGTTTTGGCTATTCTTGAGGTTCCACTTTCTCGCGTATTTTTGTATTTGGCATACGCGTGGTAAGGAGGAGTTTACTCTTTGGCCCCAGAGGACGTTGTGGATGGTGGGATTGGAAAAGCTCAGCAAGATATGCAAGTGCTATTCCATGTAATGAGTTGAATACAGTGCATGCAATCTTAAATTCAATGCGTTTATGAACTGGGAGTCAGTGAAGGTGTTTTAATATTGGCGTGATGTGGTCTCTTGATTTCATTTTGGCGACAACCGGGCACACTGATTTTGGATTTTTTAAAGATTTTTCATTTGATGAAATAAAATAGAGCATCGCAGTAGTCGAGATGATTGATGAAAAATGCATGTACCATAAGACATTGACTTGATGACAACAAAGTACACAAATTAACTTTTCACTTTTGACAACTTAGCTGTATTGTAAATACGTTCAGATCATTTATTTCTTATTGTTATTCATTTGACTGTTCACTGTAAACCTTTGAGCCACTGTAAACAATAAAAACAAACCTCTTCCTGGAGATGAGGGCCCTCACTTGTCCAAACTTTTAAGGCCGGCATGTGAATCTTTTGTCTTCGGCTGTAATTAAAATTTATAACACATTGAAATACTCATTATGAACATCCAATCATTGTCTTTCTGAAGACATACCCAGAAAATAGGATTTAAAAAATTGATGTCAAGTGACAGAAACGTTTTGTTTTTAATCGGTTGATGGTGTTAGCATAAGACGTTAAATAAAGTAGATAAATACTTGAAATTTAAAAAATGAATCCTAAAAATCTACAGAGAATCTATAAAAATAGCTGCGGACTTTATGACATTGTACTTTCATCCAGTCAGAATAGGCCCTCAAACTACTGAACAGATAATGCTAAAAAACTAACACCACTTTTGTGTATTACCTGTGCATGTTTTTAATTTGATAAACATTTTCTTCCTTTAAATGATATTTTACACAATTCATGTGCGATTGCTGCCGAACCCCATGCTTTTCGACAACCCACAAAACCAACGAAAGTTTGATGATTGGCCGATGTTGACCCATCCGTGCCCATTGTTCCCAGTTAAATGCTGAATAGATAATGCTCAAGTTTTAACCTAGATCCAGCTTAACTCTTTTTACTTTTCCCCCCAGCACGTTAATATCTAGATCTCTTAGTTAGCGCACATTAAAGGGTGTGTCCGACTATGAAACTCCTCCCTCTTGGATCTAGCTCTACATCTAGATCTAAAATTTAGATCTAGAGCTACTTTAGATCTACAAAATTCTTTTTCTGGCCGTGGTTGGGTTCGGATTAGAATAATAACTTGCTCATAGAGTGTGATATCAGCTTTTATGCCTACATCACCATATTGTAATAATAACCTGCTCATTGAGTGGGATTTTAGCGTGTTTTCAATAAATCCAGATTGACTAATTGAAATTTACCCCATTCACTATATGCAGTGATCTCAGGGTGAATTACGAGAAACAGCAAGATAAAAGATAGGTGAACGACTGAAAGGAAAAAAGCAGTACCTACATTTTACACCCGCTCTATCCAAACAAATATGTAGATAATTAAATGACATACACAGTCATGTGTGACAGTTTAAGTAATGCTATAGCATGCTGTGACTTCCCTCTACTTTTAAATTATCATTTCAATGTACAGCAACAGAGGATGATTTAGAAGTACAGAAAAACGAAGAAGACATTCAGACATGCAACAAAGCACAAAAAAATACTATCAAACGCACCTGAGATAATTTTCAATTGAAACCAACAAGTTGTTCAATTCTGTTTCCTTCTTCTCAAACAATTCGCGGCCAACCTGATAAAGCGGATTTCACATCCCCACCAACACAGAGAAATAAAGAGAATATAACACATGAGACAGGATTAAGTGAAAAACACTATCTGTAGTAGGTACATTTTCAAAAGGCGAAAATTTAAAACAAAATTGGTGGAAATTTTAAAATATCTTTTTCATGGCAGCCTGCAATCTCATATATACAATTCTGAGTTGGTTGTTATTTGTGTGCCAAAGGCTCTGTTGCCAGGCCACTGAAAAGATCCATAGTGTGCGTGTAGGTTCTAAATGGTCCCAAGATCGTCTTCATTTGAGGAGATTTTCTACCGCATTTGACATTTACTTAGCGAAAATTTAATTGTTTCCCGATCTTTGAGTAGAATTTGCATTCACGTAAGCCATCATTTTCAACAGGATTTATAATTTTAAAAGTTGGATTAGCATCGTTCATGCCTTCCCACTTGCCCACAGGGAAGGACTAAACAGCCCAACTACGGATTTCCTTTATAGGAAAGCAGATAAGCAACATGGCAACAATTTTTTCAAAATTCAAAATTCAACGAAAATAGAAATGTAACATAGCTAACAGCCAACTTTTATTCAAATGCACTTTTATACAAAACTTAATTTCTCATTCATTGTTTTGTCACAGTAGTCAACACTGTCCCTAAATCATCATATCATATGATTTTACTTATATACTAATACAAGATATGAAAAAAATCATAAGATTGGAATCGATAATAATGTAACTATAGTAAATTTACATACCCAAGGTAGAGATGATAGAACCAGATACACATATACATCAGAGCGGACCTGAAAACATATTTATGAAGCGTAGAAGAACTTGAATCAAGTAAATTCTCAGGAGCATGTACAACCAAATGAGTTTGTATTTCAAAAGACAATACCAAAGAAGAAAAAAAAATAATCATAAACCTCCACATACAAACTTTTTGTATCCTAACAAAAACATACTTAAATTTTTTTAAAATTAAAAAACTCCAACAAATCAAGACAAACCCAATCTATAATACAAACCAAGTAAAAAGTACATACACCCAAATTAAGTTAAAACCAACTTATTTTCTCCTGCTCCTTTGAACCAATGTCAATCTTACCTGAGGAATGTTGTCTTCCAAAGTGACTTCAATGAAACTGTCAAACAACTGAAGCAGGGACGCAGCCACAATGACGTGACAGTTCACCAGATCTGCCAGGAATCTAATCATCATTCTAGCGTCTTCAAACTCTCCAGTTTTCAAAGCTTCTTTAAGGTTCCTGGTTAGCATTTCTGAAAACTAGAACAGAAAAGGGATATGTTTTGTGTAAATCTCTCATTGTGTCTATTAATACAAATATTTCTGGTATTTTCAAGTTCAAAACTTTGGTATTGAAATTATGGGATAAATCCTGTCAATTAAAAAAACCAAAACCAAACTGGGATAAAAACAAATCAAATCAGATGGTTTAGGCATGTCGATAGAATGAATGATGGGAGGATTACTAAATCAGTATACGTGCTAAAATCCAGGGTAGAAGACCGGAGGGCAGACTCCGGAGAGGGTGGGAGGAGGATATAAAAGAGGCATTAAAGCAAAGAAATTTAACCTTCGGAGAATGAAACAGAAAATGTTAGGACAGGGCAGTCTGGGGAAAGATCATTTCGGACATCTAAACCCATACACCTGAATGTAGAATGGAAACTGATAATGAAAAAAAGAAAAAGAAAGAAGAAGAAAATTGCCAAAACATTCTACAAATGGGAATACAACACGACAGAATGAGAATATATTTTTAACAAATCTTGTTACGCATATAACTGTTGTGCCAGGGGTAGCTTGGTGTTATAAAGGGAATGGTGATATAAAAGGAACATGCTTAGCCACTATTATCACAAAGGAGATAGCCCAGGATTAGGTAGAGTGAGGAAGTGGTGAATTGTGCATGGGAGTGAAACCTGACACAAAAGTCACTAATGCTTTTGTGTACGTTTGACTCGGTGAATCTTGACCAAGCCAAACTAGATTCCACCCGCTTGCATCATTTATGGGAAGAGGGTGGTGACACATGCAGGTGATATGACGAATTGTAATTTTCAATAGTTATTAACTGATTGGCTACTGGAAAAATTATAGCGCTAGACTTGAGCTAAGAAAATATTTACAAAATACATCCAAGAGGTGTGCTTATTCTTTAGTTTGTGAGTCGAAACCGTAGCTGTTGTCATTTCTCAACATGGGTGTTACCCATCTGTAATCATTTCTCCTGCTACAAATTTTCTTCCTTTGCTAGCACTAAATCTAGGATCTAGACAATTCACAACAAATTCGTTAACACTGCCAGAACTCATTATAATGTTTCGTGTCATCTTTTCTAACATTTTAGTCTTATGACCTTTTGTTACACTGGGCTTTAGAAGTAAACAAATCAATCTTTGATGCAGGGCTAGCAAGCCGACATATCGGCACTAAGTCTAAAAAGAAGAAAAATCTGATCTGATACACCGGCACTCAGTAGCCAATCAGTTAAACAATATTAACGCCAAATCATTAGGAAACGGCAGCATAATGAATACAAAAATACACTGTTTTTGGATACCACACATAGGTGAAAAGCTGGCAGTAAGCAAGAATGGCAGTTCAGCAGAAGGTGGTATGACAAGGTTTGCATGTTTTTGCTTTCATGAGATAGATTAAATTCCCTTTAGAACTGAAACAACGGTACATACCTCTCCACCACAGTTGTAATTCTTTGCATTCAACAACCCAACCAAGGTTGTGTACACTGTTAATTTTTCAGGTAACTTGACAACGCTGTGAACAAAGGCAAGATAAATGGGTAAAAATCTGCTGCACTTTTCACATGTCACAGACAAACAAACAAATAGTAGTATGTAAAGGTCTGATGATATACACACTCTTAGCGCTGAAACTAATGCTCTATCAGAGTGCTAATATTTTAGTCTAAATCATTTTGGGTGCTTAGAAAAGTGAAAAAAAACCTCTTCTTTCACTTTCACAGGATATGAACTACACTGTTCTTAAAAATTGTGTCCATTGTGTTCAGGAATGCCTTGTACGTTTATCTCCATTTACTATGATGATATATCATAGTATGAAAGTATTAAAATGAATCAGGTTTTATTTTGGCGTAAAGTGTGACTTGGACCAATTTCTTAGCACACTGACAACGTGACTATATGTAACTCCCTCCCCCTCCCCCCTGGAACAATGAAAAAAAAAAAAAAAAAAGCTACAACAATAAAATCCCAAATATTGTACTAGATTCTAATATCCCAGGAACACAGAACACACACATACAGTTTTACCAAGTTGGCAATTAAATGACATTTATTGCATGTTTGTGTGTGAACATGGAACTAGCATGGAAAAATGTGTTTTGTCACTTGATTGCTATCAAGATAGGACTTGTAACAGACAACCAGTGAGCAGGGTTTAATCTGTTCTATCAGTGTTATGACCTTTTCATGTCATCTAAAATTTCCAGACTCACAAGATTTTTTCAAGAAGAGCAACAACAAAACTATTTTTAGTAATTAACCTCCTAGGAATCTTGATTACGATGTCTTTTGAAATATCTTGAAATAAAAGCAGTCAAACTTAAAGCATAAGTAGAAATATTTACTCATATGTATAACTATCGAACAGAGTGTAAGGAGAAATAAATTTACTGCAATGAAGAAAAGCTTTGCAGCCCATTTGTGCATGATGCTTTCATTTTAAAGAGAACATTATGGCATCAACAACACAAAAATAGGCGTTGACTGATAATTATTAAAAACTGATTTTACCTCTTTCTAGGATTGTGGAAATTTTGTTGTGACGACGGAAAATTTTCTTTACTCAAAAGGGATAAAATATTCCCTTATCATCTCCTTTATGAGTAATTTTTCCAAATCATTAATATAATATGTTAAATTAACCACTGGAAATTTTGGACTTGGCCGGTTTGTGCCAAACACCATCGATATATGTATAGAGAAAATGAAACAGTAACAGACCTCTTCTACTACCTCTTACTTGAACTAACTTTTTAAACATTATGTACACCGCATAAATCTGTTGAATATAAAGATATGGACAATCTTACCACTGGCAAAGAATTTTCATAATTTTATGTTTATAGTTTGGCAAATCTGCTTCCAAAACGCTTGCCAGTCCTTCCAAATTGCTTTCAAGGGAAGAAGTGCTCTGTTACAAAAATACAGAAATACAACGTTCATAAACAGAAAATTCACAAGGCTGAATGTAAAAGAGATTATTATTCATAGTCTGCAAAAAAATGTATTAAGTTTACATTTACAAGCATTAAGAATGAAATTAAAAAAACCTTCTTTAAAAGATTCTATTTAATAATTAATTATGAAAATCTTAACTTAAATCAGTGGTGTTTGTAAATCTATAGTCAAATATATTGATGATAAACTCAAAAATTGTACTAAAAAATAACTTCAGATCATTACGCATCTTCTCAGTAAAGAACAACAAAACCTAATCATTACAGTGACAACAACAACAGCCTCCTCACACAATCACATGATTGATTGGTTGGAATATACCCAGACCACCTTATGCTGTGATCTCAGGGTGAATTAAAAGGAAACAGCAAGATGAAAGAAAAGTGTAAAAGGAAAGGAGAAGTAGGACCTACCACCAGTACCCGCCAACCATTCAAACACACAAATCACAGTAGAGCAAACGTTACAAAGGGAACCCATGATCACAGGTTTTGATCCACAAGTGAAGAAACACTACAGATGACAGATGTAGTCACTGTGGACTCTGGTCAAGAAAACTATTTGTAAATGTTATAGATCAAACGTAAGCTAAATAACTGTCCCTGTTAAGAGGAACAGAAAGAACTCCCTACCCCCAGAAAAAAGCCTTGCAAAGACATAAAGTTAAATACAACATTCACGACACAAAATTTTTGTTTTTATAGCATCAGACCTTTTCTCCAACTCGTGTGATGAGTGATTCCAACCTATCCTCAATGTCAACACCTTCGGGTTCAACTCTTCTGCGCTTACGACCGCGTTCATCTGAAATAAAAATATAATACAACTTTGCTGATACAGGATTTATATTGTAGATCTACTTTTTATTAAGCGTTTTATTCAATATAATTTAAATCTGAAATGAAAGGAAAACAAGTCAAGAACAATTATATTTCCACACTATTGAAACAATACATCGTTCCTCTTATTTATTACAGCACAATACCATAGAAATAGTATTACCTGTGCTGTAGGTCAAGCATATTTTTTTCACAAGAGGTGGCAGACATTTATTAAAAAGTTAAATTTCAGGAATCTCATATCTCAGGCAGAGAGATGGAACTCGTTATTTATGGCACAGTTAAGCTTATATTATATATTACATACAGGATGTTGTATATATTTATATGCAGACCAATGGATAGATTCTTTTCCAATACATTTTTAAAAATCCTGCATTGGTTGATCTCAATATCGTGAATTCCAATAAATAAAACAATAATAAGATGCATGACGGGAAAAGGGATTTGTGACTTTGGATGAACACTTAGTATAGTATAGCGTTTGATGTTTAATTAAATAAGATCAATATTCTATTTATCACCTAGATCTAGAATTGAACTAAATAAAACCGCTAGAGAAGAAGCAATCAGAGAACCCCTGGAACAGCAAAGACAGCCAACATTTAACCCCTTCACTGTTTGTCGCAATGTATGTCACAATGACCCATACTTTCTTTGCCGCAGATATCCTTTTTATTTGTTTTTGGAGTCATTTTTCATTGAAGACCCTCAAGATGCTTTTCTTGGATGTAGACAATGTAATCGAAAGTGTTAAAATGTGTGTGTTCTCCACTGTAATTCGATACTGTTACAGTCGCATCTTTCCCTCTATGACAGTTGTCATACATTTGATAACGAATCAACCCAATCATCAATGTGAAACTCATCAAAATGAAAATTGAAAGCAAAAGCAATGAAATTCATTCATTTGCAACACATTAAATCTGTTTTCAGATACAAGGTAACAAAATATATTTGTGTGTATGAATTTTTAAATAGACCATATAGTTTAGCACCTTCAAGATTAAGCTCAATTAAGTAATGTGCAAAGCTGTGGAGTCTTCAGGAAGATGAAGTTACGGTTTTAGAAGGAAGAAGAAGAACAAGCATTTCATAAAATTCTTAGGAATCTATTGTCACTGGGGCACATGATGAGCTCAGTTTTATTACCAGAGCAAGGGTTTATAGATAAAACTTAAAAATCAGCTTAAATTGGTACGTAGCCTTAGGAAAGGAGAGGGAAACAAAACAAAAGAAACTTAATGAGCAGACTGTTACCTTTTTACTTTTACAGTTCATTTGGTGATTAAATTTATTGTTGCTTCTTGGATTTTCTCATGTTAGCTAAGAATTAAATCTAGAGCAGTCTAATGTCAGTACGGCTACCTGATGGACTAAAAGTGGAGATCAGGTAAAATAGGAACCTATGTGTGTAAATAAATCATCTTATGGCGATGGAAGATATCTAAAAGTAGTTCGATCTTATAATAAATATGACCGATTTGTATTTAAACCAGATTCATTTTGATTGGTTGATGCCAAGGAATGTCCCAAATTTCCTTTATAACATCAAACGGCCACTGTAACATCAGCGTAGCTATTTTTAACAGCAAAACAACCACACACTATATGTCAAAAATACGATCACAACAGATTCTTGTAAGTTATTGTATAGAATAAACAACATTTATTTTTAAATATAAATTGAAATGAGAGCTTTTATTGAAATAAGGAGAATTTTGGACAATCGCACTTTAGCACCGCCAAGATTTCTGCCTTGAATACGATTACAAACCCAGTTTATGTTCGATACTGGGCATGGTCCCAATAGCCCTCTTTCACTCTCTCATGCTCCTCGATCGCCTTGCGACGTGTTATGAAGGGCCTCTGACTCTCACGTATATGTTCTCCAGTCGTCGCCCTATTATTACTCCCCCACTTTAGCACCGCTGACCATAGTTGAAAATACACTGCGGCGGTGTTAAGCGGGAGTGATAATAGAGAGACAACTGACTTAGAAGACGACTTGAAACACAAGCGGGTTTTTGTTCTTGTTTTTTGCAGGGGGGCAAGCCTCTTGAACCCCCCCATACTTCCTCAAGAAGAGGATAAACTGAGAAACGTAACCAGTAAGGAGGTAAAATAATAATATTATATTATTCCCAGCATCAGGAAACAAGAATTGCGTTGATCAGCTATTTGAAGAGGGCAGACACAAGGAGTACAAATATATTCAAATATCGACATGGGAACACTGGCCTCTTTAATCCAGACTTCCGTCTGAAGGCTTGTGATCAGTGAGAAGTGAAAGGAGAGGGAATGAGTATCACGGTAGGCTAGTCTACATTGTGGTCAGTTGGCCGAGTTGACGAGAGAGAGTGAGAGCGTGATCAGTGTTTTTTCACTGAGTCAGCTCCGGCGATACACTGTGAACAGTATCGTTTAACTAATTTCAAATACGATACTGCCTGGCCGTGCTAAAGTGCGATTATAATGCCAATTTTTAAAATTGAAAACTTGGTTCACAGTTAGGGATTGTGGATAGATGTAAATAATGGCTGAGACCAGACTATGGTACTTCCACCGAACCCTCCCTTACTCTTCCCCCCAATATCCCCTATCCCTTACTCTTTACCCCCAATATCCTCTATTCCCTTCTCTTACCCCCCAATATCCCTATCCCTTACTCTTACCCCAATATCCTCTATTCCTTTCTCTTACCCCCAATATCCCCTATCCCTACTCTTACTAATATCCTCTATTCCTTTCTCTTACCCCAATATCCTCTGTTCCTTTCTCTACCCCCAATATCCCCTATCCCTTACTCCCTCACCCCCTCAACCCCCCCCCCCCCCCCCCAATCCAACCTAAGGTTAGGTCCCTCCTGCATCTCATCCCAACAGGTGTGTTGCTAAGCAGTGCCTTGCAAAGATACAAATTCAAGATTAGGGAAGAGAAGGTGATAGTGATAATGTGTGCCTGACTAAACATAGGAATCCTTCCTTTATATACAAGGGTAAGCATCCCAATTAAAATACCGGCATTTCGGTGGTTATCAGCGTTTTATTGTTTGGCTTAATAGTCATGTCACCGACATATCTATCTCCAGTGTTTATTCTCCGGTCAGTTGTCTCCAAGAAATCTCTGGCTTACATCAAGAAGCATTACAACTGTATAGGTATAGATAAGCCTTGAGTCTAGCCCGAGGCACATATTAAATGTATTTTTTCAATCATGATGTACTGTTAAAGTTAATCATAATGTGGTTGTATTAATTTAATTAATCTAAAGGAGGAAGGACATAGATCTAGCTGTCTCCTCTTACATGAACACTCAACCTCTCCCTCCTCGCCCTCCACCTAGACTCTAGTTCCAAATCTAATTCTAAGAACTAAATTCTGCATCCCTGATTCAAATAGATTTGAAATCTAGACTATAGTCATAGACCCTCGATATGAGTCACTCAAATGAAAAGAAACTAAGAGTACCAAAACTCATTCAAATAATTTGTCTTAAATGCCTCACCATCATCCTCATCGCTGACAGAATCTTCATTGTCGTCGTCTACGATCCATATTACTTGTTAAGTGATGCATTTCTTTGTGGCGGAACACACAACTAGGGCACTGCAAAACCAAAACTACCACACAAGGAGATATGAATGCCGTTAAAAACAATCACCTAAAGTCGATAACTCTCGTGGAAAACGGAACTAAGTATATTTATGTATATGTTCACTGATTCATCAAATAAAAACGATATTTTCACCACTTCACACGCATCCCGATTTGAAGTAAATGAGATAATAAAACCATTTATGGAAAACAATACGTTGTACGAAAAGCAAAGTTAAACCAAATATAATCATCACGGAGGAGGGAGTTACATTATTTCTGCATTTTCTCCCGAATCAGCCCAAAAGGCTATGAAATGAAGAGTCAAAGGAATGGCCCTTGAGGAAAGAGCATCATTGACTTCTAAAACATAATTAGCTGTAGGGTAACTAGTGTTTATTGGTTGGTACCATTCAATAGAATAAATCAATAAATTTGTGTCTGTACTGTTTTTTTATATACCGATATGCAAACAAATTATGGAATAATTTACTTTTGTTCAAAACAAAAAAAAATGCAAAACAGTATAACATTTCCAAAAATGACATTGATATGGAGCTCTATAATTTAAAATATTTTTATGATGAATTTAATGTGCATTGTTCTTATTGATAACTATATGTTTATTCATTTTTAAGTTTTCGTGATTATTTTGAGATGTATGGGGCACTTAAAGGTCAAATGACCTACATCGCCTCTGAAATTATATGATGATAAGACATATGGTTGACGTAATATCAATGAAACGTCAGAAAGACAAAACAAACCAGCCCCTTTCCCTCTCTACCCACTCCAACACATAAAAAACATCTCCGTCCTCCCCTTCCTCTGCCAAAACAAACTCTCTAACCCAACCCAAACTAAAATAAAGCCAACAACAACAACGATGACAACAACAGCAACAAACAAGTTATTAAATAAAGAACAACAACGAAAAACTTCACACCACCACCAC
>JAXRKP010000635.1:0-62500 GCA_037039925.1 Doris montereyensis | reverse complement strand
AGGGGTCAGTTTAATAGTATACAATTGAAGGGGTCAGTTTAGTATACCTCATGTTGAAGGGGTGTTCCTCATGAATTGAAGGGGTCAGTTTAATAGTATGCCTTCAATTGAAGGGGTCAGTTTAATAGTGTGCCTCATGAATTGAAGGGGTCAGTTTAATAGTATACCTCATGAATTGAAGGGGTCAGTTTAATAGTGTGCCTCATGAATTGAAGAGGTCAGTTTAATAGTATGAATTAAAGGGGTCAGTTTAATAGTCCATGAATTGAAGGGGTCAGTTTAATAGTGTGCCTATGAATTGAAGGGGTCATTTAATCGAAAAAGAATAGAAAGATAATCCTAGGGAATAAAAGGAAATCATCTTTCCTGAAAAGTGGTGAAAAAGATATGATGAAAATACATCACATTTACAATCGTTTGAAACTTGGAATTCCCAAAGACAACAGTTGCAAATTTTGGCATTTTTCTATGAGTGACGAAATTGTGACTTAGGCACACTATTGAAATGACCGCTTCAATTGGTAAATAAAAGACAAAAAAGAATGAAGAATGTTTGTTCGTGGCCTTTAGTTGAGACCTTGTAGCGAAACGTGTAGTGTTGTGAGTTTGTAATCAGAAGCACATTTGGTTCAAAATCCATGGCTGGCCCATGTGTTTTTGTTAAAACGTTGTACTCTTCTTAGGATAGGTAGAGTAAAACCTTATCGGAGTGTTAATATGAAGCGTCTAACAGGCTGCAGTACTGTATGCTACCCATGGAGTTGAGAAGGACTTTGAATGAAATGATCTGTTGGGGGATAAATGATGCACAGTCGGTGAGCCTGCACTTGTGTAGGGATATAGACTTTAACATCTATACATCCATGTTTATCTTTATATCCTTGCAAGGGCGACAGGCAATGATGATGCATGTATGTACTGTATATGATATATATTTTTATGTACATACATGAACACTATGTTTCTATGTGAATAGACATAAATTATAAACTAATATGTGCATGCGTGTATGTCTACTCTTCTTCTTCTTTTCCCTTTAGGGGTCGCCACAGCAAATCTTCTTTCTCCACCTTGTCCTATCCTGTTTGTCCCCATCTCTTGCACTTGCATCAACTATCTTCATGTCTTCCTGCATCATAACCGCCATATATATACCTTCATTTAGGTCTTCCCCTCTTCTTCCTGCCCGGTACCCTGCATTTTGTGAGGTGATACACTCTAAAATGTATAAATCCATCTTTATTTTTATATCCTGGCAACTGGCAAGGGCTACGGGCAACGATGATGTAAGTATGTATATAATATGAATTGTATATCTACATGAATTTAAAAACTAAAAGAATATCAGTAACTTTAATAGAAACTATACAACACAATAATTTTAACATGTTATATCATACTTGTATCCTTCAAACATAAATGTAGGAAAATCCAAACATACCACTTAGATTTAAAATGCTGAAAAAAAAATCAAGAATAAAAAAACATAATTTTTGTTTCAACATCTTCAATTTTGTTTAATAAATATAAAACAAGTTCAAGCAATGAAAATAAAACAAACAAATGGCAAATTGGAAAACAAAAACTCCATTTGAATGTCAGCAGTCATCAAATTTGCCTTTACAAGGAAAGTTTCAATTTCCAAAAAGGCTTTCGATACAGCAAACACATTTTCTCAATGAAATATTTAATACAGAAGATTGTAATGCCTTTGGTCCCTTTGATGCAATAAATTTCTATTGTTTGTCATAAAATAAATGCACAAGGCTTTTTTTTCAATTCACTCAGCCTGTTGTGGATGAAACGTCCAAAAATATCTTTTTGCTCCTCTAAACCATTTTGTCCTAACAGAAAATACTCTAAAATTAAGTTTTTTTTCAAAATTTAAAAAGACATGATGTCGATGAAACTGTCTAAACACGTAAGTTCAGGATTTACAGGATCATGACTTAATTTTTCAGGAGACGGAAAAAGTGTAATAAATCATTTAGTACGGCTGAAAACAATATTTTATGCATTTAGGATTACAATTCAATAACTACTTTTGTCTTAAGAATGTAGAAAAGGGCAATAAATAAAAATAGTTGTGCACAAAATGGACTTGTCCGGCTAAAGTTAAACTTTTGAAGCAAGACCACTCCAGGACGTTAAAAAAATGGACATCTTTGTTTATATCCTGTGCATAAAATGAGCTTTTTCTATTGGGTTCATGCCTCCAATATTTATAAACGCATGAAAGAAGTATGCCTTTGACTTTGATCATTTAAAGGACATATCTCATATCTCATGTATCGTGGACTTACGTGATTAGACAGTTTCACAGACCATACGTTCATCACTTGATATGGGCACATCAAAGGAATCAAAACATCAAAGAAACAACATGACAATAGCAAAAAAAGCTTTATAGCAGTTAATAACGAAATGTTTCGCAACATCTTTTGGGATAACAAATGGTAAACAAAACAGTTTCCATAAAAACAGTCTTTTGTTTATAACATCCAATATCTTTAATTGTATTTCATGTTCCATTTGACTGTTTTGAATTTTAGTACATGGATCTATGGACCATGTGCTATGAATACTGTAAAACTTCACATCTTCACACAGATCATTAGGTGCTGTTTTAAAAAAGAAGAGAATAAATAAGGACTTTTCTTCTCAGGACTATTGAAAAATACAGTAAATACAATTTTTACTTCAAAGAGATTGGTTTAGAGAAGGCTACACAAAATTTGAAAATGATTCGTTCACAATCAGCTGAGCAAATGTAAAAAAGGTCCTTGTTCATTAACTTCCATACAGATTGTAGCAGTACCTTATTAAGATCAAATGTATTAAAAGAGTTTGGAGCACTGTTCATAGAATCGTCAAACTTCATTTTTTCTCTTACTCTCTCCATTTCAAAGTGAGGCATTGAAGTTCTTCTTTGTATGAATTAGAAGAGAATATAATATTCAGCAATGCATAAGACATTATTATAATTAACACATATTGAGAGAAGTTTAAAAGTTTACAATCACAAATAATTTTTACCACTCTTTTGTTTAGAACATAAAAAAAAAAAGAGGACGAAATCAAAAAGTTGAAAAATAAAAGGTTTTTGCTTTGATTCTTTACCCACATCCACAACTAAAGTGATCTCGGGGGTTTTGGTAGGATTTTTCATTTTGCTTGGACTGCCAGGGATCTTTAAATGTGCACAGAGTGTTGTGATATGCACACAGGATCTCCTTTTTATCCTCCATCTCAGATGGGGCTGGGTGTCAATCCCCTACCTGGACCAAGGGGATGGGTTTGACTAAAGCAAAGTTGAGAACATTTTTCAATCTTAGAGGGTTGAACGAACAACCTTGCCTCTGGATTTCCGAGGAACCCTGAAAGATAAAAGGACCACAAGACCAGGAAACTTGTATCATGATTCAAGAACAGTATCCAGAAAAATCTACTATTAATGAGATGGCTTCATAATGCAATACATTGGACATACTGGGTACCACAGGGCAGTAAGCCATTGCCTTACACACATGTACCCAAAGTTATTTGTCATTTCTAATTTGAGTTTCTCAGTAGTACTAAAAATATTGTTTGTTATTTATCTAAGAATTTGCTTTCTAGAGATCTAAAAAAAAAGTTTCCAAACATGATTTTAAGTAAAACTGTATAAAAAAGATTGTTCTTGTCGCATGGATAGTTTTCAAATATTTCAAATAAAACATATTTCAAACAAAGGTTTTGCTATCTGTGTGATTTCCCTGAGAACACGTTGAAAGACTGCTGGTGCAAGGCTGACAAAAAAAAAAAATGAACACAGATGAAAACATAGTGTTTTTAATAAAAAAAAACAATTTTTTCAGTGGCACTAACAGTAACAATGGGTAGTACTTGTCGCAACATACTGTGTTTTCTCCATTACTGGCACATCTTGTAATAGAAGCTCCCCTCCCCCGCTCTCACAACTGTCACTCATCAATGATATCTA
The DNA here is from genome assembly GCA_037039925.1 of Doris montereyensis. Lineage (NCBI taxonomy): Eukaryota > Metazoa > Mollusca > Gastropoda > Nudibranchia > Dorididae > Doris > Doris montereyensis. The sequence goes on along the minus strand of JAXRKP010000635.1, from coordinate 58,518 downwards.
CCTTCTTCAAAATCTCGCCATTGAGTCCAAATTATTACTATTGTGTTATATCTCAACTCTCACAGATCCAGCATACTTTGTGTCATCAGTATATTAACAACTGGTACGGGTAATTTAAAGCCAACATTGAAAATTATTGTCTAGTTGCTCTTGTTGTGGGGAAGCAAAGTTAGATTTTAGACCATGCAGACTGGCCTATGCTATAGACGCAAGTGACAACTGACTATGATCACAATCACATGGTATCTCGTATTGGTGATCACTAGTCTCTAAATCATCTACTTTTACCTTTATTTCATCTGTAATACTAGTAATAGTATCATTGTCCTCTTCCATTTTCACATGCCCAGCTTAGCATTAATTAGAGAAAATCACTGTTACTGTCATACATGCATCTGTGTATAAAGTGATGCATAATGACATAAAATAATATTGAAGCGATTTCCATGGCAAGGCGATGGGTTCTGACCCGGACATCGCAAGCTTGATTGTATTGGTGTCCAAATATTTTTTCGGTCGAATGCTGTGTCTATGCCTCATCTTTGTTCCTTCTAGGCTTCAAAATTATTTCACGCCATTGTTTATCCCTTTAAACATGCCACGTTGCCTCATTGTATCTGTGGATAGTGTTGAACTGCAATCCATCCCACATACACGATAAATCTAAGCTTTAACTTGAATTTGTTGTTCCCACATACTGTTGATGGCCAAGTAGTTAGGATTATGAGGTCCCAGGTTCAAATCCTAGCAAAACTAGGCCCGACGTTGTTTTCCTCAGGAAAGACACGCATTTTCCCACTCGACCTAGGTGCAAATGGGTACAAGCAATAGCTTGGGAGTAAAAACCTGCATCACACAAGCATCCTATTCAGGAGGTAATTATTATCATCTGTTCCGCTTCATGTTACAGAAACCAGGATAAACTCTGGCTCTATGGGCCATAATGGTCTTGAAAAAATGTTACAACTTACTTAACTTGAAATTTATACTTTCACTTTACATATTCAATGACATCACATTAAAATGTTCATTTGTTGTCATCACTAACTGAAACCCTTTTTACATCAAGCTAGTTTGCTTCGTAGTTTCAAAATTTAAAAAATTACTCTATATTTTCTCAATAGCCAATCTAATTAAAAGTTAAAACAACAACTTTCAGCTTTGCCTTCAGTTCATAACTGATGGATTGAGAAACTTGTGGATATAATATGTTGCTACTTTACTTGTGCATTCATTTAAGGTTACCACCAGTGGTAAAGTCATGATTGGAAAATAGGCATTGAGTTTCATTGGGAAGACACTTGACTTTTCATGGGATTTTGTGCACTACAAGACCCAAAATTTGTCGGAGACTTGTCTGTCTTTATTCCATCTCTAAGAGGATGGTAGTTGATCCAAACTATCTTCTTGCTCAGGGAAGCATTTTTGTGCAAAAATCCAGACAGGAAATTAGTATTCCAAAATTAATTCCCATGCTGGGCCATCACTCAGCTAAAGGAGCATGTTTGCCACCACTAAAATACTCTTTATTTCATCACTGAATCCTCAGACATCACTCAGCTAAAGGAGCATGTTTGCCACCACTGAAATACACTCTTTATTTCATCACTGAATCCTCAGACATCACTCAGCTAAAGGAGCATGTTTGCCACCACTGAAATACACTCTTTATTTCATCACTGAATCCTCAGACATCACTCAGCTAAAGGAACATGTTTGCCACCACTGAAATACACTCTTTATTTCATCACTGAATCCTCAGACATCACTCAGCTAAAGGAGCATGTTTGCCACCACTAAATACACTCTTTATTTCATCACTGAATCCTCAGACATCACTCAGCTAAAGGAACATGTTTGCCACCACTCACTGAATCCTTAGACATCACTCAGCTAAAGGAGCATGTTTGCCACCACTAAAAATACACTCTTTATTTCATCACTGCTAAAATACACTCTTTATTTCATCACTGAATCCTCAGACATCACTCAGCTAAAGGAACATGTTTGCCACCACTAAAATACACTCTTTATTTCATCACTGAATCCTCAGACATCACTCAGCTAAAGGAACATGTTTGCCACCACTAAAATACACTCTTTATTTCATCACTGAATCCTCAGACATCACTCAGCTAAAGGAACATGCTTGCCACCACTAAAATACACTCTTTATTTCATCACTGAATCCTCAGACATCACTCAGCTAAAGGAACATGTTTGCCACCACTAAAATACACTCTTTATTTCATCACTGAATCCTCAGACATCACTCAGCTAAAGGAGCATGTTTGCCACCACTAAAATACACTCTTTATTTCATCACTGAATCCTTAGACATCACTCAGCTAAAGGAGCATGTTTGCCACCACTAAAATACTCTTTATTTCATCACTGAATCCTCAGACATCACTTAAAGGAACATGCTTGCCACCACTAAAATACACTCTTTATTTCATCACTGAATCCTCAGACATCACTCAGCTAAAGGAGCATGTTTGCCACCACTAAAATACACTCTTTATTTCATCACTGAATCCTCAGACATCACTCAGCTAAAGGAACATGCTTGCCACCACTAAAATACACTCTTTATTTCATCCCTGAATCCTCAGACATCACTCAGCTAAAGGAACATGTTTGCCACCACTAAAATACACTCTTTATTTCATCACTGAATCCTCAGACATCACTCAGCTAAAGGAACATGTTTGCCACCACTAAAATACACTCTTTATTTCATCCCTGAATCCTCAGACATCACTCAGCTAAAGGAACATGCTTGCCACCACTAAAATACACTCTTTATTTCATCACTGAATCCTCAGACATGCACATCGTCTTTGTCAATAGTATTTTCATGATAACAATGTTATTTCTGCCATACACTTTTGTATTGAGTGAATGACTAGAGTCGATACACCGTAATACCATGACAATAGACTTTTGCATGTAATCTTAGAAATACAGATATTTATTCTTTACATTTCAGGCTAAACGTTATATTATATCTTTAAGTTCTCAATAAATTAAATCCGTTGTAATGCACGTGGAGCAAAAGACATGGCTAAAACAGTCAGAGAGCACAGAGCAAAGAAAAGGCTGAAGACGAATGAATAGCTGGTCCATTGAGCAAGGCCACCGACAGCCGCTGAGAACAAAATGCGGCCTAAAATGTCTCCCGTTGTGAGAGTGGTATAATGGCATGCACGGCACTGGCGAGGGGACCGCTTCGACAAATGCATCATCACGGTGTAGGTAATAGTAGTGATGGCACCACCTGTGAAGAAGACGACTAGCAATGAAGCAATACTGCACCCTGTGGAATAGAGAAAATGGAAAAAATACAAGGTAGGAACCTCTCCGAAAGTGGTGTTACAGAACACTAACACTTTAGGGTATGCAAGTAGTGTTACACTAACACTTTAAGGTATGCAAGTAGTGTTACATTAACACTTTAAGATATGCAAGTAGTGTTACACTAACACTTTAAGATATGCAAGTAGTGTTACACTAACACTTTAGGGTATGCAAGTAGTGTTACACTAACACTTTAGGGTATGCAAGTAGTGTTACACTAACACTTTAAGATATGCAAGTAATGTTACACTAACACTTTAAGGTATGCAAGTAGTGTTACGCTAACACTTTAAGATATGCAAGTAGTGTTACACTAAGGGTATGCAAGTAGTGTTACACTTTTAGGGTATGCAAGTAATGTTACACTAATACTTTAGGGTATGCAAGTAGTGTTACACTAACACTTTAAGATATGCAAGTAGTGTTACACTAACACTTTAAGGTATGCAAGTAGTGTTACACTAACACTTTAAGATATGCAAGTAGTGTTACACTAACACTTTAGGGTATGCAAGTAGTGTTACACTAACACTTTAGGGTATGCAAGTAGTGTTACACTAACACTTTAAGATATGCAAGTAGTGTTACACTAACACTTTAAGATATGCAAGTAGTGTTACACTAACACTTTAGGGTATGCAAGTAGTGTTACACTAACACTTTAGGTATGCAAGTAGTGTTACACTAACACTTTAGGGTATGCAAGTAGTGTTACACTAATACTTTAAGATATGCAAGTAGTGTTACACTAACACTTTAAGATATGCAAGTAGTGTTACACTAACACTTTAAGATATGCAAGTAGTGTTACACTAACACTTTAAGATATGCAAGTAGTGTTACACTAACACTTTAGGGTATGCAAGTAGTGTTACACTAACACTTTAGGGTATGCAAGTAATGTTACACTAATACTTTAAGATATGCAAGTAGTGTTACACTAACACTTTAGGGTATGCAAGTAATGTTACACTAATACTTTAAGGTATGCAAGTAATGTTACACTAACACTTTAAGATATGCAAGTAGTGTTACACTAACACTTTAGGGTATGCAAGTAGTGTTACACTAACGCTTTAAGGTATGCAAGTAATGTTACACTAATACTTTAAGGTATGCAAGTAGTGTTACACTAATACTTTAAGGTATGTAAGTAGTGTTACACTAATACTTTAAGATATGCAAGTAGTGTTACACTAATACTTTAAGATATGCAAGAAATGTTACACTAACACTTTAAGGTATGCAAGTAGTGTTACACTAATACTTTAAGGTATACAAGTAGTGTTACACTTACACTTTAGGGTATGCAAGTAGTGTTACACTAACACTTGAATTATTTTAGGGATGGCATCAGCATTCATCCTAAGGATGTGACCAGTCCACTTCCATCTTCTCCTCCTCACAATCTGGGATATTGACTCCAGTGATGATCTTTCTTGAAGGTCGTTGTTTGATATCATGTTTGGTCAAAATATTTTTAGGATCTTTCTGAGACATTTGTTTTGAAAGGTGTCAAGCTTTCTGAAGATGTTATTTGTTGTTTTCCAAGATTCAACACCATAAAGGACAGCTAGAATATTAGATTTGTAGAATCTGAGTTTTGTTTTAATTGAGATTTTTCTTGAATTCCAAATATTATTCAGTGACCCAAATACTTTTCTTGCTTTTGTTAACCTTTCTTTGATCTCATCTTCAGAATTTCCATTTTGAGTAATTTTACTTCCGAGATATGTGAAAGCTTTTATATCCTCAATCTCCTTGGAGTCCTTGTTTCCAAGTTTCACCGATTGTTTCCATTTGTTGTTCATCCTCATCATTTTTGTTTTTCCAAAATGTATGTGTAGCCCCAGTTTTTGTGCATTGTTATCAACTCGCTGTGTTTTGGTTTGTATATCTGTGATGTTCTGTGACAGAAGTACAACATCATCAGCAAAATCAAGGTCCTCTGATATTTCAGTGAATGTCCACCTTAGTCCTGTTTTCTTATTTTCAACAGATTCCTTCATAATCCAATCAATAGCAAGGCAGAATAAAAAAAGGTGATAGAATGCAGCCCTGTTTCACACCTGTATTGATGTTCACGCTCTCCGTCAATTTATTTCCACAGATTACTTTAGCATGGAAATCCCTGTAAAGCAGTTTGATTATGCTAACTACCTTGGAAAGAATGCCATAGTGTCGTAGGATGTTCCATAATGCAGGTCTGTGTACACTATCAAAAGCCTTTTCAAAATCTATAAAATTTGAGTACAGGGGAGCATTCCATTCTTGGCATTGTTAAAAAATTTGTCTAAGAGTGAATATATGGTTTGAGCCCGAATGGCCTTTCCTAAATCCTGCTTGCTGCTATTTAAGTTTTGGTTCGACTGTAGGGTTTATACTGTTTAGTAATATTTTTCTGAAAATTTTGCTGGTGATAGAGAGTAGCATGATTCCCCTCCAATTATCACATTTAGAAAGATCTCCCTTTTTTTGGTAGTTTGACGATGAGCTCAACACTCCACTCATTTGGTAGCTCTTCTTTTTCCCAAATTTCTTAAAACATGCTTTGTAATATTTTATGGGTTATTTCTTTCTCTATCTTAATCATTTCCGCTGTCACCTGATTGTCACCTGCTGCTTTCCCTGTTTTGAGACTCTCTATTGCCTTTTTTATTTCATCTTAAGTTGGGAGTAGCGTGTTGATGTCCAAGTCATTTTCTGCAAGTGTAATGACCGTGCAGAGCCTTGGCGTTTCTCTGTTTAAGACACACTCGAAATGCGCTTTCCATCTGTTCATTTGGTCTGCTTCGCCTTGTGTGTCCTTGATCAGTGTGTCATTTTTCCTATACCCTTTGGAAAGTTTTTTAGCTGTCTGGTATAGAGTCTTTACATCTTGTCTTTGGCTTTCTTTTTCTGCTAACATGTCATAGTAAGCTTTCTTGTCCGCTTTGATTGATGTTTTTACTTTTTGTCTAGCATCGTATATTCATTATGGATTCGTTCTTTAATTCTTTCTGATCTGATGATCAGTAGTCGGCCCTTTGTCCTTTTTCTTTCTTCGATCCCTTTCCATGATTGATCTGATATCCACCTTTCTTTCTTTTGTTTTGCTAGGTCCCAGTAATTCCTGGCTCAGGTCTAGCAGTTCCTGGTTGAATTTTGTCAAGGACAGTTCTTGCTCATCCAGCATCGATTTGACCTCCCCTTAACAATAAATTAAAAAATGACAGTACAGTAGTTAGTCTAAATCTCTGCCGCCATAATGCCCATTTCTCATAAATGTCTGCAATCTCAGTGAAATCGCCCCTCTAAATGCCAGTACCAAAGCCAAGATTTCCCCTAAATGCCTGATCTTAATGGCAACTGCAGATGTGATCTTCTCAAAATTATCATAAAGCATGTCTGTAATGGATTAAAAATCCTTCTTTTTTCTTTTATACATATGTAATCCAATCGCTAATAGGGCTAATTTTATATCCGTCAACAATTTGCTATGTATTATGATCACCCTTGATATACCTATCCAGTGTACTGTAATAAAAGATGACCAGTGGCCATTCTTCTCTTCTTAACTCCACCCACTGTACCGCACAGCCTTTGTCCCATTGGATCTCTGGTTTGTTACTAGGAAAATTAGAATTGAGCTGTCTTCCTGACTCCATCCATGGTACTTTCTTTGATCATTGAAGTTGCACAAAATTACCTGGCGTTTTTACTTGATCTGGTATACATCGTGTGTGAACAGTTTATCACTCCCACATCTCACATTGCCCACATCCAGTGTACCCTCAGTCTTTGTGGTTTTGCCCTGACCGATTTCCCCATACATATCCTTATCACCTTAATGCCTGTTTTCTCTCCTTCCCAAAGACTGGGCATTTAGGCGGTAACTATGATACTTCAAAAAGTCTACTTTGAACATAGAACATTGTTTTTGAAGCAGAAGAAACTTACCGTAGGAAAATACACTGAACGTATTCCATAGTAACAATGACATCCAAATAACAAAGGCTGATACTCCTCGCAATATCAAGTGAAACCTGAGGGACTTGAGTAAAATTCTGTAAAAGTATAAACAGAACTTATGACGGCAATGTTTTTCAGAATGCAGTGTGAACCTTCAGAGCTATAAGTGTAAGTGAAGGGGTCATTTCTATAGTGTGCTTTATTCATAATTATGTCATTTAGAGAAAAATGTCCCCAAAAAATGGACCTAGGCACAGATGGTTTTGGGAATTCCAAGTTTCAAACAGTTAAGAATATGATATATTTTCACCATATCACTTTCATACTTTTCTGAAAGTATGATTTCCTTTCATTAGGATTATCTCTCTATCCTGTTTTTCATGAAAGTGGACTTATGCACACTATTGAAATGACCCCTTCAGTTCTGTAGAAATATAAAGAGAGCAAGATTAATTGAATTGACGCTGACAGCAAGCTGTAAACAGCAGGAAGACGACATCAAGGTGTATCATATGAAGTTTCATTTTTATGATTACGAAAAAGAAGAGAGGAAAAGAGCTCTGCAAAATAAATCTGACACGGTTTTATGTTTTTTATTTGTAAAAGAACAAATTTGAATATAAAATAGATGGAACAAATAACTAGCATAGCGGACGATTAAAAAACAGGGCCTCGTTTCATTGGAATTTATCTCGCCATCAATTTGCTTCATATTGGAATTTATCTCACCATCAATTTGCTGTCATATTGGAATTTATCTCGCCATCAATTTGCTGTCATATTGGAATTTATCTTGCCATCAATTTGCTGTCATCTCAGGATTTATTTACTCTCTGAGCGCTATTCTCGCAAAAGTTGTGTGGTGAGTGCCCCTTGAACAGAAGTGCGAGTGTTTTGTGCGCGCAGACAACAGTAATCAAACTCCTGTGACTAATTATGTGATTTATTGGCCATTCGGCATCCATAGCAACCTGAATCAGTCAATTTTAACCATCTGTAGTATGTTTTATTAATTTTTTCTGTGACCTGTTACATGTCAGCTTATTTTGGCGTCAATTAGACAAAATCTGTGGATAGTAACTGAGGACTCAGATATTGGCCCAGAAAATGATGAATCTGCTGAGTTTATGGTAGGTCTAAATGTGGAAAACCTTGACAAGTCGATAGACAAAGGCTTACATAGGTCTAGATGTTGCAGGGCAGTCACATAGGAACAGAACCTCACCCATCCCAAGTAAGGGGGCATGAAAGAGGAAAAGGTTGTGGAAGGACTGCAGCTAAAAGGAGTCAAAATGTTACCTATATTGGATGAATTGGCAACCTTGCAAACTGATAAATTTTCTACACACATTATCGCCACTTAATACACATGGCTTTAATTATTGCTGACAAAAATAAATGGAAAAAAGTGTATATACATATTCTAATGAATCTAATTTTCTAATGTAAAAACTATTTCAAGACATACTCATGTAAATATATTCCACCGACAATGGACCCCAATACAGAAAAGGCTTGTCCCATTAAACCAGTCCAAAATCCTACAGTATTAGGAGGAATATTATTGTCCAGAAGAAACATCGGAAACATATTTAAAATGCCTTGTTCACCTGTCAGATAGAAGAAACAAAAATCAATGAATCATTCAGTTATGCACAAGTGTTAAGATGACAAAATGACAAGGAGAAGAGTTAGAGGTGACTGAGATGAAGATGTTGCGGTTCTCCTTAGGTGTGTCAAGGTTGGATAAGATTCGAAATGAACACATCCTAGGGGAAACCCAAGAGGTAGGCTAGGAGGCAAAATTAGGGAAGGCAGACTGAGATGGTACGGATTTGTAAAGAGAAGAGATATGGAATATATTGGATGGACAGAAGATGTTGCGGATGGACTATACCAGGCAGGAGGGAGAGGGGAAGACCAAACGGATATGGTGCAGGAAGACATGAAGATTGTTGGTGCAAGAGATGGGGATGAACAGGATAGGACAAGGTGGAGAAAGATGATCTGATGAAAACGAAAAGCCGAAAGAAGAAGAAGACATTGTACTGTGCAGACATAATTGTACTACAAGTTCAACTCATTTATGGTGCTAACTTTGAGCCAAGACACACAATAATGAGAATATTGTTATAACTATAAGAGAAGGGAATATTGTCAGAAATGACTATGAGATGCTTCTATGAGGTTGCCCTATTGTATACTCTCTGGATCAAAATAAGCATTGAGTTAATTAAATCTGTAAGGAGGGTGGGAGGGGGGGGGGTAATGGAGTATACAGTAAAAAATACATCCTGTCTTGTACTTGAACACATGTATTATAAAATCTGCTGTGCATCTGACTTTGTCCACATCTTTACAGAAAACCATTGACATTAGATTTTTTTAGTAAAAAGGCTGATTAAAAATGATAATTCTTTATTAAGAAATGTTAAAGATCAGTGGATTATGTTTAATAAACTTTCTATCTGCTTATTTTATCATAGCACTAAATCTTTACACTCTTCAGATACTTCAAAGTTCATCTAAAAACTATATCACCATAACAAAAAAAAATCAAAATAAAAGCTAAAAAACAATGTGTTCCTATATATTGGTTTGCATGGCGGCAATTTACACCCCCACTCCCCCACCAAAGTGAAAGGAGGAATAATAAAAAGAACATGTCCCAAATGATTATAGAATGATATACAGACAAAATCCATTTGATCCTGGTTAAACTATAATTTATTAGTAGGTTTACTACTACTAAACATACCTATCTTATAGAATATAACAAAAAAGAACATCCAGACAGTTCCTTCCGTCTTGAAGATCGTCCAAAAGTAACAGTATAAACTACCGCCACCAGCTTGTGCGGCAATGGGAACGTGAGGAGCAGAGTTTGAGTCCTCCATGCCAGGCATAGGCGACAAGTTCAGGCTTCGTCTTCTCAGCAAGGAGATATCAGAACCGGACATCGGCACACCGCTTTGTGGTACAAAAACCATACAGCAAATGAAGCTAACGAAGTAGATAAAAGCAAGCCCATGAAATATACCTGCCCAACTGACAGTTTCAGTTAAAACTGCGAAAACACCTCCAGAAAAAGTGAACCAGTCTTATAGCCCACTACTTGAGCAATGTTTCCTTTGGCTAATTGCTCAACAGTAAGTCTCTCAATGACAAGTGAGTCTAAAGCAACGTCTTGCACAGATGTGATGAGATTGAAGAAAAACATGACGGTGGCTAATTGAATGGCAAAACTAGGGGGGAACAACAGAAGCTACCAGGCACAAGATACACAGACATATTAAACTATAAGTTAGCCACATCTTTTTAGTGCCATAGCTATCGATAAAAGGTGCCCAGAGTGCTTTTAGAACCCATGGAATTAAAAGCAATTTATATAAACTAACATTGGTCAATGACATTCCATGGAGCCGAAAGAATAATGGCAGAAATCTTGTCTGAAGCCCAAACGGTATACCCTGAACAAAATAAAGGAGGAAAAATACAGTAATATAATATGTGAAACTATAAGCCTCTCTGACAGACGAAGGCATTTTGTAGCTTCTGCTGATATAGGAAATGGCACGCTGCCTTGTGGCACAATCATCTGCAACCAGAATTTCTTGCCAAGTAGAATTGCTCCATTGAGAGTATTGCTCAGATCTGAAATCAAACACAAAAATTGAAATTTTAAAGGAAATAATACTATTTTATACTTATTATTCATAATATTTAGACATGGCCTCTGGGTAAGGCTACAGGACTTGGATTTGTGTAATTCTATGTTTGATCCTAGCAAAAGTAAGTCTGATGTTGTGTTCCTTAAGAATGTCACTTAAAGAGAGCGAGGACAAGGTAAGTACTGTCAATGTCATAATAATAGCCCTTGGTCATTTGCTTTGGTCCCTACATAAGTTTAATGGTAACAGTCTTCTAATGGTTGCCTCGAAGATAATCATTTAGTTAGTAACCTTTATCTGTAGGACCTTTAGGCCTAGAGCTCAGTCTCAAAACAAGATTGAGGAGGATGTTCACATTTAAGAAAGATCAGGAAGAACGAGGTAGTGTATGTTTCTAGAAAATTTTATTTCTCTTCTCTCTTTCTTTTGTTTACAGCACTAGGAAGCCCTTGCGTAAAAGATTTTAATTCAGTTTTAATCCAGACATTCATCAGTCCTTTATAAGTGCAAAACATGATTCAGGTTGATATAGATTTAGACATGTTTCAGATAGAGAGAAACGTGGCATTGTCAATCTGAATATTTGAACTTTTCGTATCATTGCATTGAGTTTAGCAAACCATCTGGCCTTTCAACGAAGGTCATGTTTACCACTTTCTTTACGATTCCTTTTCAACTCTTAACACAAAATTGTTTACAGCTATTAATCTAGTGTGTCAAGATAAGCGCTGTTCCTTAGAAGGCAACTTAAGTACTAGATAGATGTGTAGACAAAGAGGCAAAGTTGGGGGAGGGGGGTGAGAGAGGGACAGAGACAGTTGGGGGGGAGGGAGAGAGAGAGAGAGAGAGAGAGAGAGAGAGAGAGAGAGAGAGAGAGAGAGAGAGAGAGAGAGAGGGAGGGAGGGAGGGAGGGAGGAGAGAGAGAGAGAGAGAGAGAGAGAGAGAGAGAGAGAGAGAGAGAGAGAGAGAGAGAGAGAGAGAGAGAGAGAGAGAGAGAGAGAGAGAGAGTCTCACACACACACACAATGAAGGACTACTTAACAAATTGGTGGTTGAGGACATTCTTATGATATCATATTTATACTATACTATATTTTTAAGCTCATTTACATTCTCAGAGTTTTTGCAAAACAAAATTTTTAGAAATATTTACCTTACGATGATTTACTGTGATATGTACGCCTTTTTCTCGTCATATATATCATATTAACAAATTATGCATTCTAATTTAATTAATTGACACTATCTATTTCTATAATATTTACCTAATAACATATAAATTCTTAATTCCAATGTACATTATAATGTGTATTTTATAGATCGTTGCGAACGAAGATGAAGTGCCTTTATGAGGACAATAAAGTTTAAATTGAATTGAATTGTTTAACAGTATTTGTTCAAACTAGGGATCGAGATCTGATCAGGAATATGGGCATTCTAAAACTAAAAGTATTTTCTTTACAACACACCACTCCCACTTACTTTCTATCTTTCCTTCACGTTCACAAGCCAGATAAAATCGTTAATGGGCTTACAAACATGAACTTACAAATAATTGTTAGTTTTAGTTTAAGAAGTTAGGCTAGAAGTTAAAGTTTATGTTAAGCGTCCAAACTGGCTGCCGTCTTGTCTTAATGTGTGATGCGCTTTGTCAACAGCAGCTCCAGAGATCTAAAATCTAGATCTATGATTTAACTCTATGATAGTACATGTATGTATATTTGTATTTTTTGTTGTTGATTAATTGAAGGATTGCTGTTGGGCTAATATTAGATCGACGAATCCGGGTAGATCTAGTCCATACAGTATAGAGTGTACATAGCTTTAGATCTGATTAGTCGTTTCAAATACGATTCATACGTGTTAAACAGCAGCTTTAATCTTCCAATTAAATTAAAAAGAAAGAAAATATGAAGGAGGAAGCCTGTTACTAGTGTTACGTACGTACCGGTACGTGATCGGTCTGTTTACAGCGTTGGCGCATTGGACAAGTTTGTTTTGAGTGTGATCTCCCTTGCACACATGTTTCTCTTACTCGAGCATGATCTTCTCTTCATTGAAGTCAGGGTGGGTATTGAATTCTATTTTCACATTTGAAATCGCTTTCTCGGCACATATACTGCTTCAATCTCCTCATAATGTTACACTGTATTGAGTGATGAGATTCTGTATTTTATTTTCTTCATTGGAACCTGATATATTTTCTTTTATTCTAGAACTAGAGCCTAGATTTTAGACGATTGTTTACATTGGATAGATTCTTTTTGATCCATTTTCTACTTTCGTTTTCGCTACTTCTACTACTTCTACTACTACTACTACTACTACTACTACTACTACTACTACTACTACTACTACTACTACTACTACTACTACTACTACTACTACTACTACTACTACTACTACTACTACTACTACTACTACTACTACTACTATTGCTACTACTATTGCTGCTACTACTACAACTACTACTACTACTACTACTACTACCACCACCACCACCACCCACCACCACCACCACCACCACTACCACCACCACCACCACCACTGCTGCTGCTACTACTACTGTTAACATCAGCTACTACTACCACATGTACATTTAGATCTAGATCTATTACTACTTTCTTTCTTTATCAGTTCCCATTCTACCTTTCGGTTCAGATGCCGAGATGATCTTTCTCCAGGATGCCCTGTCCTGGCATTTTCTGTTTCCTTTCTTTTTTTCTTTCTTTGATCCCATTCTACCTTTCGGTGTATGGATTTAGATGCCGAGATGATCTTTCTCCAGGATGCCCTGTCCTGGCATTTTCTGTTTCCTTCCAAAAATGTTAAATTTCTATGCTTCAATACCTCTTTTATATCTTCTTCCCACTTTCTCCGAGGTCTGCCATTTGATCTTTTACCTTGGGCTTTAGCATTGTATACTGATTTAACTATTCTATTGTCATTCATTCTGTTTACATGCCCAAACCATCTCAATTGATTTATTTCTATCTTAGTTTTTATGCCATATTACTACTACAACTACAAAATTGTTTTTATTACCCATTGTTTAATATATTTGTCTTTTTGGTAACAGCAATTAATTTAATTTTAACTTTTTGTACCTGACTTTGTTTCAGAATGGCTGCCAATGTATCACACACAGACTTTGTTCCCATAACTCCAACTAGAGACAATGTTCCAAGTTGTAAACATGGTAAAATGTGTAACTCAAATTTATTTTGCAGAGTACTCTTTGAAAAATGTGTTTTAATGCACTGTGACTGCTGTTTTCCAAAAATATTTCAGGTCTCAACATTGCATTGAGATAAGCATTATTATTTTTATGGTAAACTTTTCCATATTATATGTTTCTTTCTGTGTCTCTATCTGTTTCTCTCTCTGTCTCTTTTGTGTCTGTGTCTGTCTGTCTGTCTGTCTGTCTGTCTGTCTGTCTGTCTGTCTCTCTCTCTCTCTCTCTCTCTCTCTCTCTCTCTCTCTCTCTCTCTCTCTCTCTCTCTCTCTCTCTTGGTTAGCAAGCGCATTCTCTTAAATACGACTTCAGCATGTCTTTACTTTTAGATAAATTCCAAAGAAAATTACCAATACCCAGTTATTATCTGTTGTGATGATAAGAATGAGAATTTTTTTATTTCAGGTCCTGCTCTTCTGTTTGAACGGTTTGATAAATCACAGAAGGCAGTGCGACAATTTTGCCTGTTCAGCTTTTCGGGACAGGAAAGCATGTGATTTCTTCAAATGGGCTGATGTGGTAGTTACTAGTTCAGACATGTCCTCTGAACATGTGAAGCTAAAACAATCGACACATCAAGAATTGAGGAACAGGTAATGAGCTTATTCACTCATTTCATTTAGTTGATTCTTCAACATAAAAGAGGGTGTCAAGTCTACTGTGGGGACTCAGTAGTCCAGAGGTAAAGTGTCGGCCTCTCAACCAAAAGGTAGTGGGTTCGAGCCCTGCTGACGGTTGAAAATTTCTCTCGAGTTTTTTTCGAGTAAAATGTACCCCTTGGTCCAGGTAGGTGGATCAACATTTAGTCCCATCGGAGATGGTCAATAAAAGGAGGCCCTGTGTGCAGATCACAACACTGTGCGCGTTAGAGATCCCTTGGCTGTTTACAGGTCAGTCCGGGTAAAATAAAAAAACCCCCAAACAAATCCTACTAAAATCCCAGTGATCACCTTAGTTGTGGATGTGGGTAAATCAAATCAAATCAAACAAAATCAAGTCTACTGCAAAGAGACAGACAAAAAAGAAAGAGGAGCATGACCACAGAAAATAGAAATGAATGGAATACAACACCCTGTTGTATATATTTTCTCAGCTTTCTCCTTTTGGCATTTTGTTACATTCTACATTTCTTAAGTCGCATTGGTGGCCTGGTGGTTAGGTTGTCAGATTTGGGATCATGAGGTCCTGAGTTTGAATCCTAACAATGCTAGGTCCAACATTGTGTTCCTTGTGGGCGGTTTGGCGCCTGCTGCTGGTAGGTCATACTTCTATCTTTTCCTTCTTTCACCTAAATAAAATCTTGCTTTTTACTCTTGATTCACCATGAGATCACCGCATATTATGGTGGATGGGGTAAATTTAAATCAATCGAATCAATCAATCAAAAAGCCGTCATAAATTTGTACAAAAATCCCCCTCCTTATATGTACATAGTGAAGAAGTACAATCTTGCAAGTTACACTTTATTTTATGAATGAAGCAATTTAAATATTTAACACACTGAAGCAGATTTTAGTCTTCGGTTTTAAAGAGATGGAATATAAATAGACTGACAATTTAAGATAAGATGTCTTTATTTGTCCAAAAGGAAATTTGCTCTGGTCATGTTTCTAATGAACATGAATAAATTACAATACAATTCATCTCTTTCACTTTCATCTCTCTTTCATTCTCTATTCATGATTAAAATCAATTAATTACAAAACCGGTGCCTTCTGGATATGGACAACTATAAATATAGATATGTTTTAAAATCGTTGTAAATTATTATCACAGATACAAAAATCGTTTAAACAACTTTTGTTTATAATATAAATAAATGTCTAAATAGCCTTTCTGAACAGGTGTAATTCCTTAATACATTTCTTTAAAAAAACGTCCATGTATGTATGAACAAATAAATTTAACTTTCATAGAAGGAAACAGAAAATGTCAGACAAGGTAGTCTGAAGAAAGATATTTTCGGGCGTCTAAACCATACAACTGGAAGGTACAATGTGAACTAATAAAGAAAGGAAGAGAATGTTTGTATGCATTTGTCACAAAAAATATCCATCCCTTTTTTATTTTTAGATTCAGGTCATTTAAAAAGCTGAACGGCAAGATCGTCATGTTTGTTGCTCCTGTGGCCTTCTGCTTTTACCTGCTGAGGTTGCCCATCATGAATCTCAAGGCCACATGCTGAAAAACAATGTCGGATTGAAGAGTTTACAGAGGGCTTCTTCATTGTTTCAGCCTCTAGTAAACAACAAAACATTTGCGGTGTGTCTCATCTTTCGTCTAAGGACATTCTCATTTTTACCTCCTGTATTTAATCACTAGACACAACTACCTTTTGCAGTTTCAAGATATTTATAGTATAGTATAAATTTTATAGATTTGATGATATGAATTAAAGTTAAGACTTTTTTGTCTGTTATTTATTTATGTTTTTTTTTTTTGCTGAATTTTTTTTTTAATGACAAAAATAAATGTGATGGTTTGCATATTTCCAATTCTTCAAAGAAGATATTGTAAAGCCGGCTGGTGTAATTTTTGTTATATCATTAAACATGTCAATTATTTTCAGTTTAATTGTTTATATATTATGAAAAATGTCACTAATTTTCTTCAGTGACTGCAATGTTTTGTATGGCCTGATAAGGTTTTGAATTATAATTATGAGAACATTTTGCAAATGTTTGTGACAAACAAAGAGTTACAATATTTAATCATGAATGTTGATTTTTATTTTCCCAGCAATATCTGTTCTCAAAGAGCACTGTGGATTTTCTGATTGAAGCTCTGTCTCAACTCTCATACACCCATGTGTTGTGTGTAGGAGCGCCAAGGTAATAATAATGAATAACAATTCTGTCGTGTTAAAAGACTGTGTGTATGTCATGAGGAGAGCTTTAACTTTAAGTGCTTCTCAGTTCTTATTGATAGGTATATATTTTAAACATGAAATTCACGTAAACTCACATGTTTATTTAGAGCAAAGGGTTTGAAGATGGAAAGTAGAGTACAGTACAGTAGTTGCTGGGTAAACACATGCCCTTTAGACACTGAGAAAAGCGTGCGTTTATGCGTACCGTGTGTTTATGCAAAACCACTGTGAGATAACTCTTTATTAAAGGTAAGATGTCAGGGATTATTATTGATTACGCCCTCTTGATTATCACGTCACATTTATGTGACAGGTCAGTCTATACGTGTAAGTGTAATACTGATTGCTTGTTCACTTTTGTTTTTCTGTTTCTTTGGGTTTTTGTTGTTTTTTTTATTTACCGTCTCGGAAAGTAGATCAAAAGTCATACAAATTTTCGGAAGATAATGCTTTGATTCTCAGCTTTGAAACAGAACTGACTGTGCAAAGGTAGATCTAGATCTATCAATAATTTTCATGCTCAAAACAAACCCTCTAACTACGTACATTGGCATAATAATGATGTACTTTTATATAATGCGTTTGTAGCCTAGCTCTTGAAAAATGACCTCCTTGATACTGTCTTCATACTTCCAGCCTGTATTATCATAATGTTATTATAAATATTATTGTCACTGCTGGATTACACTTGACTAGTGCTACGGTCCAAATACAACCGTACAAGACGATCATGTACAGAAATAATATTGTATGAACTGTAACACTGCAACCACTTTAGGCCTATAGAGTGCTAATACTACACTAAATATTATTATTAATATTACACTGAAATTTACTAGCGTGTGTGTCTCTCTCTGTCTCTCTTTCTTCCTCTCTCCTTTCTTTCTCTTTCTCTCTCTCTCTCTCTCTCTCTCTCTCTCTCTCTTTCTCTCTCTCTCTCTCTTCTCTCTCTCTCTCTCTCTCTCTCTCTCTCTCTCTCTCTCTCTCTCTCTGTCTCTCTCTCTGTCAAAGTTATAGAAGAGTTCATACCAGAACAATCAGACTAAATTATACACGAAGCATACTTGGTCATTTTAAATATTCACTGACAGACTATTGGAGCCGAAGGAATCTTATAGGGCTGACGATGGACTGCAAAGATGACAAAAAGTAGAAATGCAGAAGGAAAAATCTACAGGCGGCTGGCTTTTCCTTCTTGTTCCTTGTTAAAGGGTTACACGAAGTCGATGTCAATTTGAGTGGCAATCTCCTAATGTTTGGGTAGGGACTAGCTCAAGCAGCATTGGAAGTCAGTTCGTGTATTGCTGCAAGGCGTTTTTCATAAAATTTGATATATAAATTCAAAATTTCGAGTTTAACAGGGATAAAATGCTGGATATACATAACAAAAAACTAATGCTCAATGAAATCTATATTGATTGTAGAATAACATGAAACGAAGGAAAGGTAACGACTACACCACTGCAACAAGTTTAATCAAACTTCTTTACTTTTGTAAATTTTCAAAAGATCCTACGGGGCGTTCTTGAGTAATAAATATTTTAATTTAATCACTTAGCTGGAAAAACAGGAATTTTACTAGACGTACAAAATCGTCACAGCAAAGACACAAATTATGATAGGAGAATAGAATTTTCTCAAAACTCTTGAACAGTGTTCAACCTCAAAAGTAGTTCAGCTAAAAGGGAAGTAAAAGCATAAGATGTGATATTATTAACTCTCAAAGTGTGAGGAATAGTTGATTTTTCGCCAAAAACAGATCCGCTATCGTCAAAACCCATTAACCCGTAGTTAACCCCATGGCAGGTAGCTTGTTGCGCATGCTGGACCCCTGCTGACTAAAAACTAAAAGGCCTGATTTTGGCCAAAATCGAACGCCGTGCCTTGCTCTCTTTTTCAGTGAGTGTGTGCATCACTTGTCACTGTCACCGATCGTAGTCTATACCACTGCCACAGTCAATCATAACGCATCTGGGTTGATCGATAAATTCACTTTCCACAGAAAAATGTCTGGACAGACAGCCTTTGACTTTGAACATCAAGAAATCAGAGACTAGGACACTAGGAGGAGTGGGATCAACAGTGTAGGCCAGACATGACATAAGACTGTTTGAGACATTTGTCTGGGTAGTGCTTGGACTCGGACAGACATTGAAGCTAGACATGGAAGACGACTGACACTAGTGACACGTCTGCCCTAGACCTAACATTGCTCACTAAAGTGTGCCATCTGTATTTTTATTTCTGACAAAAAGTCAACAAAAAACTCATTTTATGGCCTCTAAAGGATGGGTATGAACGTTACAGAGAAAAAGCGTATCTTTATACGTGTCGACCGTGTCTTTACACACCGTTATTATACAGTAAAAAAATCGGTCAACAGAGGAAAGCGTGTGTTTATGCAGAGCATGCTTTTGCACTATGTTACTTTTACTGTGCTTAGGCTACACGCAGCCTATGTACGGTCATTTTTTGAAAATATCTGTTTTTACTATGGTCATATTATTTTTGATTCAACCATAGCAATTTTAATTCAAATTGGCAAAGTAACAGAGGCAGGAGAGTGGGGTAGGGCAAGAAAAATATTTAAAACGTAAACTGTGATTGAGTGAAAATGATTTCTTCTTATTTGCCACAGGATCCATGAGGAAATCCAATGCAAGAAGAAAAATGGAAGCGGTAGTTTGAAGTCATTTCTTCTAGATTTGGATGACAGATATGTAAGAAGATTTTACACTCACTTTGTTTTGTGATTAAATTGAAATTGTATTTTTCCTCCTTGTCATTGGCTATAACGATAAAGAGATGAACAAACTAAATGCGTTCTTAAAGAAAGTTTAATTTACCCATGCACAGCTGATATCTCAAATAATTTGTATTGGAAGTTGTACTTTAATTATGTGGAGTAGTGGAAAAATTTGTTAAATATCCATATATATCTATCTATATATATATAAAAATGAACGTCTCTAACTTTGACCGCTTATAACTCAGGAACCACCGCACTCACAACCTCCATATTTCGCGTGTAAATTTCAATTAGCCTGCTTTAAGTTCTTAACAAATAAACTTTTGTATCAAATTAGGATTTTAATTGATTGGGAAATATTGTTTTTGCCCGGGATCCACTAAATTTTTCATTGTTTATTGATCTAATTTCTCAATTTCGTGTCTGTATTATAAAAAGCCTGCATTACTTCAGTATCGAGTATTACGTAAAAACTAGCGTAACTTTAATATTGAGTGCTGATTTGATCTTGATATCACCCGTAACCGATACAGTGGTTTCTGGGTTAACCACAGTCAAAGTTCAAGAGACCCAGCTTTATAATAAAGAGAAATCATAATCCTCATAATCCGCCATTATTTACGGGCATGCTTGTGTATATAATTCTAAGTTGGTCGTTCTTTGTTTGTCAAAGGCTCTGTTGCGAGGCTACTAAGAGTAGCCATATTTAGCATGTAAGTTTTTAAATGATTCCAAGGTTGTTTTCATTCGGGAATATTTCAATCAGAAAGTTTAATTAAAATGAAAATTTCATTGTTTCCCTGTCTTCGACTAGAATTTTCATTCAACCAACTAGTGTTATAAAGTTTGAATAGTGGGCCTATAATTCACCATTAACCGTGCAAACTCAGTACATGTATTGAATACTGACAATCAAACCGTGCAAACTCAGTACATATATTGAATACTGACAATCTAATAATCCTACTTGACATCACCAAGGGTATAACATAGCTTGTATATATAGAAGTTACATTCTTTTCAGTCTTGCATCAACTGTACATTCACACGTTGCATCTTATAGCTGTGAGAGAATTATTTAGCAAGTCATTGTTTGGCTCTTTTGCCTTAATTCCTTGATTTATTTTCTTCCTCAGGCCCAAGTATATCCCCCTAGCTGTTTTGCCAAGTACAATATGTTTAATCATCACTTTTTTGAAACAAAGGGAGGGCATCTGCCTGTAATTTCTTAGCCGAAGGAGGTAAAAATACCATTCTTATCACAGACCCACCGTTTGGAGGAATGGTAGAACCACTGGCCAATTCCTAATTGAGTTATCAAATCTTCACGGCCATAAGGAGACCGAAACCGGAAATTCTTCAGGTACTTTTGATTAAGTCATAGAGATTTTAAAAAATTATTTTCGAAAGGTGATAAGTATTTTCGATACAGAGTTTAAGAAAGATAACTGCCTTCAATTCATTTGTGATCAAAGGAGCCTGAAACCGAAATTCTTCACGTCCTTTTGATCAAGTCATAGACAATTTTTTCTATTATTATCAAAGGGTGATGAGTATTTTCGATACAGCTTTAATAAAGATAACTCTGCCTTCAATTAATTTGTGTTTTGAAAATATTTTACTCCTTAGGGTCTGAAGAAGAGGAAACAAAACTTAGTTGTACTTGAAATTCCAAATGATATCATTAGCATTACTTATTGCAAACTCAGTACCATGACTATTCTATGCAAATTTTACAATTTTGTTCATTTTGACTTAGTTCAAGAATTAATCTCCATTGAGAACAATAATAATAATAATGACATTTCACTCATGCCATCTCAGAATGATCAATCACCTTCAGTACTACTTACAAGTTTTTTAAATGCTTGTATTAGCTACATCCATTTAATACATTATTCTTATTTTGTATTATTGCAATTTTGCCCTTGTTGAGAATTTCTTAATCTATGAAGCAAATGAACATACTTGTAATACGTTTTTAAGTTTCCTCAAATCAAAATGTCCAAACACTCCAAAAGACCCATTTATTTTTTGTGCCATAAAGAAAGACATAAAAGTTCACTCTTACCATCACATCTGTAAAATTAGTATCACTACCATCACTAGTTTCATTATCCTCACCGCTCTTTTGAACATTATTCATTGCAATGACTTTGTTTACATGTATAAGAAAATATTAGTTCTTTGTTGTTATGTTATAATACATGTTTTGATCTCGTAATGCTTAATTGTGTGTAAGCTGTTTGTGTGTGAAGAATAATTTACATATAGTAAAAATGTGTTGTATTTCATATTATTGTAATGAAGGTATTGTAACACCAAAACAATGTGCCGCTTTTGGACAATAAAGTTGCATTTTATCTTATCTTATATAATACCAGGGTTCCTACTCATCTTGGAAAACCGTAAAAAGTCTTGGAATTTGGTTGGAAGAAATTAAGACTTGGAAAAGTCTTGAATTTTAAAAATTCCTTTAAAGTCTTGGAAATTTTGGGAATAATGCGATATATTTTTTTCTTCATCTCTGAACGAGATTTCACACAGGGCACAATTGATGTGGCCATTTAGTGATACTGTTCTTTCTCAAATCGTCTTCATTTAGTGATGCTGTTCTCTTCTTCATTCTTCAAAATCGTCTCATGTGGCCATTTAGTGAACAACTGGTCTCATCAATTTGTCAGTGTCAGACACTCTGTCTTCATTCGAAATCTCTCATGTGGCCATTTAGTGATACTGTTCTCTGTCTTCATTCCTTTCTCATTCTCATGTGGCCATTTAGTGATACTGTTCTCTGTCTTCATTAAATTCTTTAAAATCGTCTTAAGTGATGCTGTTCTCTGTCTTCATTCGTTTCTTTCTCAAATCGTTATGGGCCATTTAGTGATACTGTTCTCTGTCTTCATTCGTTCTTTCTCAAATCGTCTCCCGCTGGGCTTCAATTTGTCAGTTTCCTCAGACCTGCCATTAATTCAAGTAATACGTTTAAGAATTTTGTCTTATTTATGGTTTTACGTTTATTTTAACCTTGGCTGTGCTTCACACAATTTCACTCGTTCGTTAAATTACGGGCCATAAATTTCTGCTCTCCCTCCCTTGGAAAATTTGATGTTTGCATTGAAAAATCTTGGAAAACTTGGGATTTTTCTTCTGCAAATGAGTGGAAACCCTGTAATACAATTATTTCTCTTCTCATGTCATCACTAGGTCCAAAAGAATGTAGCCTACCCTTGATATGGTTCTTTCCTTATTTCATGGAAAGCCGTATCATAAATTGTGTGTCCAATATGTCTATGCTTGATTATAAGGTAGGTGAATACTTGGTGACATTTTTTGTAGGAAAGTTTACTGATGTCTCCTTCTTTATGTCTCTGTCCCCTCTCTCTCTGTGCCTGTCAGTCTGTCTCTTCTCTCTGTCTGTCTCTGTCTATCTGATTCTCTCTCTGTGTGTCTCTCTCTCTCTTTCTCTCTCTGTTTCCCAGTCTCTCTCTCTCTCTCTCTCTCTCTCTCTCTCTCTCTCTCTCTCTCTCTCTCTCTCTCTCTTCTCTCTCTCTCTCTCTCTCTCTCTCTCTCTCTCTCTCTCTCTCTCTCTCTCTCTCTCTCTCTCTCTCTCTCTCTCTCCCTCTCTGTATGTCTCTGTCTGTCTGCCTCTCTCTCTGTATGTCTCTGTCTTTCTCTCCCTCTCTTTCTCTTTCTTTCTCTCTGTTTCTCTTTCTTTCTCTCTTCTCTCTTCTCTTTCTCTCTCTCTCTCTCTCTCTCTCTCTCTCTCTCTCTCTCTCTCTCTCTCTCTCTCTCTCTCTCTCTCTCTCTCTCTCTCTCTCTCTCTCTCTCTCTCTCTCTCTCTCTCTCTCTCTCCGTCTCCCTCTCCCTCTCTCTGTGTAATCCTTTTCGATGCTTTCGTCATTTCATGTTCTGATAATGAGCCATTATGTTATGGATTGTTGGGACTGTTTAAAAACGTGGTTGGTTTCAACAATGCCATGACCTGATTGTGAATATTTATTTCATACTTTTCCCTTGATTTTTGAAGGATTAGGATACGTGTGATATTTTAGTGTTTCATCAGAATTTGAATGTATGTGTATTTTTATTTATTACAACGTGTATTGTATATGAGGGAGAAAACATTCAGAGCATGGCTATGGGCTATTTTTATTGTCTAATTTAACAATTCAATGGCAGAAAAAAGGTGATAGAGTTTTCTAAGTTATGAATTTTCATGATTATTTCTTAAGAATATGTAAAGTAAACATGTAAGTTCCTTCAAGGCCCTCATGGCCTATAGAGCTGGAGCTTATTCTGGCTTCAATATTGTGAAACGGAAGAGGTGTTAATAATCACCTCCTGGCCAGGACGCTAGTCTGACGCAGTCTTTTACTCCCTAGCTAGTGCTTGCACCTATTTACACCAGGGTATAGTGGGGGAAATGCGTGTTGGAGGGGGGATTCTGGGGATGCCATTTTTGCCGAAATGGGACAAATCTAGTCTATCATACCAGTGGATAGAGCAGTTCATTCCCGTCATAATGATATTATAAAAGAAGCTCAGTATCGATTCTTTGAATTTTTTACAAATTTTTTAGTAACAATACAGTACTTTCAACACAGCTATTTGACAATAAAAGCCAGAAATATTATCTAAAGTATGGCAAGTTGGTACTCATTTTGATCGCCACAATAAATGCTATCAATAAAAACTTTGTTTGAGGATCTATTATGAATATTGACTGAGATCGGCCGGAAGTTACGGAACATATTCTGCGCACTTATTATCAAAAGGCACCATCCCAAAATGAGTAAAAAGGTGCTGGGGCACTTGAAACAGTGTCAATAAGAAGTAGTTAAGAGCCTCTCAAGATTTTATGATGTTTCAAAGTATTGTCCTACTCTTTTCTTAGGTTTATGGGAGAAAAATGTATTCAAATAACAGAAAATAAGAGAAAAATACGATTTTCTCAAAATGTCATGTTTTGTTCATTATTTCGCATCTACTTTTTTTATTTCTCAACGTATCTTCATTAAATTTGGTACGAATGATGAGTGGGGAATACAAAGAAATATTCAGATGCTTTTTTTATATGTATTATAGTTTTGAAAAAATTGAATTTTTTGTACATTATTTGTATATATTTTTGGTTGTTCTGATATGCTATATTCAAAAATTCATAAAATCAAAACTTACTAATGAAACAAAAATCCGATGTGATCAAATTTAGATATTGTATCAAATAAGATGTGTGCCAAGTTTGAAAGAAATTTGTTGAAATATGAAAAAGCATATTGATATTGAAGTTGGTAAAATTTGCGGGTAAAATCCAAGATGGCCGCCGTTTCCATGGCAACCGGAAGTATCAGGAAAAAAACAATGACGTATTTCAACTCAGTACACCATGCCCATTACACCTATACATAAGTTAACTTGATAGGAACAAATGGGACCTCGTGATCCCCAGTCGGGCAGCCTAACTGCTCGGCCACCGTCGTCACTAAAGCAGGCATGTACTTGTGTGTACTTAAATCAAAACTGTAATTTTCTAAAAAAAAATTCCTTTTGTTTTCATTTTACAGGTTGAATATGATAATCATAGCCTGTACAAAAATAATGTGAAAAAGAAGGGATCTCCAGTGCGAATGTTTAGCAATCTTCCTCAGGATCTTTTGAAGTTGCCCGCAGAGGAAGGATACTGGTGAGAGTCTTCAGTCAATGATATGCTTTTTATTCATTAGTTTTAGAAGCTGGTTCGTTTTTTTCTATGTTTTTAGTTGTACACAAATTTGTGTCATGCAGAATTCAATTATCATATTGAACTATTAATAGCGGTGTCGGTGGCAA
Source organism: Doris montereyensis (assembly GCA_037039925.1). Classification (NCBI taxonomy): domain Eukaryota; kingdom Metazoa; phylum Mollusca; class Gastropoda; order Nudibranchia; family Dorididae; genus Doris; species Doris montereyensis. The sequence continues at coordinate 32,851 of JAXRKP010000635.1, read as the reverse complement.
GTTGCTAGGCTGCTAGTCTTGGGATTATGAGATCTGTGGTTCAAATCCTAATAAAGCTAAGTGTCCCTTGGGAAAGACATTTAACATGCATTTTCCCAAACCGATCCAGGTGCAAATGGGTACAAGCACTGACTGGCTTGGGAGTGAAAATCTCAGACTAACATCCTGATCAGGAGTCTATTATTATCACCTGTTCTGCTTCATGCCATAGACACTGAGATAAACTCCGGCTCTAAGGGCCTTCATGGCCTTGAGGAACTCTACTTTACTAAACGGTTATTGTCATATTGTTTTTAGTTATTTTTGAATGAAATATGATATGCATACCATCTTCAGCTCAGCTTTCTGCTTCTACTGATTCTACTTTCATCATTTCTCACACAAGGTGTTGTGGACAACTCTGTATTATAGTTAGAATAAAACTTTTTCTCCTTTGAAAGTGGGCGGTTGGCAGGTGGTGCTGGTAGGTTCTACTTCTTTCCTTTCACAATTTCACTTCATTTTCCATCTTGCTGTTTCTTCTTAATTCACCATGAGAGCACCGCATATGGTAGACAGGGTAAATTCAATTAAACAATTGAACTCCTTTGGAAAAAATTATTCATTGATATGTTGATGAAATCAGTGCTAACATATGGCTTAGAAACATGGAGAACCACAAAGACAACCCTACAAAAATACAATCATTCATAAATAGATGTCTGAGGAGAAATGTCAAAATCAAAATATTCTGGCCTTAAGTTATCTCAACCGGGCAGTGGACAGGTAAGCACTTGTACAGGAATTAGGCGGTCCTGCCCTCCACGACTCCCCTGCTGTCATTGCAAGTGGGTCTTGGTTGACCAAAGGTCAAGGAGTTAACCCTGGCAGAAAATAAAAACCTGCTGCCTTGCAGGCTGGTTTTGGGCAACCAAAGGCTAAGGGAGTTAACCCTGACAGAAAATAACTAGGCCTGGTAGGGGGCCTCAAGGTGGCAGCCCCACCATCTACCTAGGGTACAGTGGGCTAATCCCCTGCTAATCCAAATCCAAACTGATTCAAAGTATTAAATTTGATGATATACCCGGATTGAACTTTCGACGATGACTCTGGAAAAGAACACGGACTGATTTTTGGAACATGGAATATTAGGGCAATAAATGGAAGAGTTAAAATTCGCTGAAGAAATGGAAAAATTCAAAGTAAAAATTTTAAACATTACAGAAACAAAGCAAAAAGGACAAGTAATAGAAAATGTAGGACTTAATCATACTTTAATCTTCTCAGGAGTAGATGTCAAAGATAGAGCTAAAGCAGGAGTAGGCCTCCTAATGCATAAACGGCAAGAAAAGCTACTAGAAAGTTGGAAATTTATAAGCCAACGGCTATCAGAGGTAAATATTTAACCAACAGTAAGAGAAATTACATTATTAATAGCTTATGGACCAAACGAAGATGCTACCAAAGAAGAAAAAGATATCTTCGAAAACGATTTACAAATAGTTGCGGAGAATCCCAAGCTCAAACAGGAACTAATGGTTTTAGGAGATTTAAACGCTAGAGTAGGCAACAATGTAGAAACATCAGGAGGAGTAATAGGTAAAGAAGAGGAGACAACTTCTCCAAATGGAGAGGGACTAATAGATTTTTGCCTAAAGAATAACATGAAAATAGCAAACACCTTTTTTCCTCATAAAGATATCCACAAATATACAAGAGTAAATGAAGACAGGTGTGAAAAATCAACGATAGACTACATAATAGTTAGCAGCTCCTTTTTTTACAGTACATTGGATGCAAGAGTAAACAGAGGAGCTGAAATATTTAGTGATCATCACCTAGTGATTGCCAAAATGAGATTACTGACTGAAGAAAACAAACAGAAAAGGAAAGAGGAGAAAGCTACTAAACTCAAAATAGAAGAACTAAATAAACCAATAGTAAACAGATATACCAATCCAGGATAAAAAGATTTATCAGCGAAAGGAAAGGCAGTAAAAGAAAAGTGGCAAATGTATAAAGAAACACTGCTCAGTTGTACTGAAGAGGTCTTTGGTAGGAAACAAATTGAAGGAGATAAGAAAAGAACAGCATGGTTGAATGAGAATGTCAAGACTAAGATCAAAGAAAAGAAGGATGCCTGGAAGAAATACTTGCAAACAAAGAGGCCAGAGGATAGGATAGATTACGTGAGTAAAAGAACTGTCGCCAAAGAGAAAGTTAGGAAAGCAAAACGGGAACAATGGGAAGAGTTTGGACAAAGACTTCAAGAAAGCTGTCGAGGAAATCAAAAGCTGTGCTGGGGAACAATGAAGAGCATGAGAAAGACCAAAGCATGCCCAATACGACAAATTAAGAATGCTAAAAGGAGAAATAATGAAAGGAGACAGTGAAATCATGGAAACGTGGAGAAAATATTTTCAACAATTACATAATTCCTCCAGAACATATGAATCAAGGAGTACAGATCAATTAGAAAGAGTAATAAGTAATCCAGATGAGTCAGCAGAAGATGTAGATATCTCAATGGAAGAACTTTAAACAGCTATAAGAAAAGTGAAATAAGGAAAGGCCCCAGGAGCAGATCAAGTTTATCCAGAAATGGTAAAAGCCAAAGGAGAGAGACAGACAAACTACTACATGCAATATGTCAACAAGCATGGAAGTCCAAACAGGTGCCAGACGACTTGAAGAAGGGAACGGTAGTACCAATGCACAAGAAAGGATCAACTATGTAATGCTTAAATTATAATGAATATCACTACTTAGCATACCAGGAAAAGTGTATGCCAGGATACTGGGACTGAGACTAAGGAAAAGAGTAGAGGATCAGATTGAAGAACACCAGAGTGGATTTAGACCAGGAAGAAGTGTACAAGACCACTTATTTACAATTAGACAAATAATAGAAAAATTCCTTGAGAGAAGCATTGACTTGCACCTGTGTTTTATTGACTCAGTAAAGGCATTCGACACTGAGGAGGGACAAACTATGGCATTCCTTAAAAGAACACAATGTAGAGCAAAATTTAATAGAGATTTAGAAGCCATTAAATGCTTTTTTACAATAAACCAACATGTACAGTGAGAGTAGCTGGAAATGTATCTGAAGAATTTGATGTAGGTATAGGAGTAAGACAGGGTTGTGTCCTAAGTCCTCTTTTGTTTATCACATTTATGGATGCAGTCGCAAAGGCATCCTCAAAAATAAATAAAATGAATGTAGGTATGTTAAAGCTCAAACCACTAAATATATCAATGCTTTCATTTGCTGATGATTTAGTTCTGTTGAAAATCAGAAAAGGTTCTTCCCAGTGAGCTGAAAAGACAGAATATGTTGATGGAGTGAAGAAGTCAGTGTAGTTGTGTTTAGTTTGTATCATCGTTTATGTTTTCTATAGCAGATCGCAGGATGTTGATTATAACTTAGAACTGTATTTTCACCTTGACGTGGTCCGCCATACTTTTCAAACAGACTAACATGTCGTCATTTAACTTTAATGAACAGGTTCTGTGATGTGTGTCAGCGCTTCTCTTCCCAGGAGAATTGGCATTGTCCAGAATGCCGTTCTTGTACTTCCAAGGTTTGATCTTTTCTTTTTCTTTTCCGTTTTCTTTTTCTTTTCCATTTTCTTTTTCTTTTCTGTTTTCTTTTTTCTTTTCCGTTTTTCTTTTTCTTTTTTTGTTTGTTTTCATCTTTTCTTTATATTTTAATGAAACTCCAAATGTCTTTTTCTAGTGAAAACATGCATTATGAATTATTAGTTAATTAGAGCGTTTAGTAAAGGAAAATATACATTTCTGTGAAACATCCTTTTATATCAGAAGGGGGGGAGGTTTATGATTTGTCATACTTTAGTTAGTACTGTAAGTAGACACATTCTTTCTTAAGGGATGGGGTGAGGGATGGGGAGAGAGAGGAGGGAGAGTGAGAGAGAGAGAGAGAGAGAGAGAGAGAGAGAGAGAGAGAGAGAGAGAGAGAGAGAGAGAGAGAGAGAGAGGGAGGGAGGGAGGGAGGGAGAGAGGGAGAGGGGAGGGGAGAGAGAGGGGAAAGATAGACAGACAGACAGACAGCCACACATACACACACACAAACACAGAAGTGACAATTTTGATATGATTATGTGTTTATAAACGTTTTCAGTCTTGTTTAGATTTTTAAAAGGTTTTAAAGGATGTTATTTACATATTGTTGCCATTTTTAGGATGGAAGCCGTTACATTCACTGTGATATGTGCAGTCGTTGTGTCAAGCCATCCAGGATCCACTGCTTTCAGTGTATGTCTTGTCAAACTCAGGATCATATTTGTGGTCAAACAGCATCGAATGGTAAGGAATTACAAAGCAGTTAAAACTGATGTTGCTTTTACTTAAGATGAAAATGAATGTTTTAAGTGATTTTTATATTTGAATATTTGTTTAATACAGTGGGGTAGGTTTAAGAACCCACCACCAGAGAACCCGCTCTGCCTAAGAACCCGCTATTTCCGTGCAACAAAACCTTATTTTCAACTACTCTCTTAAGATCCCGTTAGGTACAACCCGGTCCGCCTTAGAACCCGGTTTGATCGTGGGGAGAGTGATGAAAACATCAATACAGACTCAATTAATACTAGCAATTGCTGATAACCAGTGAAAGTTGCAAGTGATTCATAGAAAGGCAGTGTAATGCATTGGTTCAGACATTAGTAAGTGTCATAAACACACAGGAAGGCTCACCACCCACCCTGGCCATCTGTTCTGGCCACCTGACCATGTCGTGGTGCCTTGGGCATGATAGAGGATCGAAGAAATTAAGGTTTGGCCAACATTTTGAGTTCAAAGGGACTAACCCATAAAAGTACATGAATAATAAGCAAAAAAGCAAGACATGTTGGAGTTTGCCTTAGAACCCGGTCTGCATAAGAACCCACTGATTCTGTCTCTCAGACACCACTGTATCATGAAATGGAAATGGAAACATTTGTGGTAGTTTTGAAGTATTCTTGAGGTACGGTAGTGACCGTCTAAATTCCCGCCGCCTAAATGTCCGTTTTGCCTAAATGCCCGCCATCTGAGTGAAACCAAATTATTTCTATATAAATTACCCCTCTAAATGCCTGTTTGAAAACCAAGATTTTTGCCTAAATGCTCGGTCTCAACGACAACTGCAGGTATCTTTTTTCTCCAAAGTATCATAAATATGTCCGAAATTGATTTAATATTCTGTTTTCCTTTATCATATACGGAATCCGATTGCTAATCTAATAGGGCTTATGCCCGTCAACAATGTGCCATGCATTGCAACCACTCTTCATTACCTATCCATTGTAGAACCTAATGTACTAAATGTTGACCAATCTTCTCTTCATAACTCCACCCAATGTACAGCACATCCTTTGTCCCATTGGATCACTGGTTTGTCATTGGGAAATTAGAATTGAACAGTCTTCTGGACTCTGCTCACATCTCTTTCTTGATGTCGTAAGTGGCATGCAATCACCTGGCGTCTTTAGACTGGACGCTCATCGCAATCGAGGGACAAGGTGTGAACAGTTTTATTGCCATATTGGCCGTATTCAATGTGACTTCGGGGGAGAGACGGTCAACCCATCCGCGTGCTCACTACCTAAGCGTTAAAAAGCGTAATGGTTTCCAGGTTTCCTTTTTTCTCGCAATATATTTTTCGCACAGCTGATGACTTTTCCAAAAACAAACGATCTGGCTATGAATCTTTATCCTAGTCTGTCTGTTGTCTTAATTTTAACATGAGGGTTATGAATCGAAGGAGTTGTAAGATCTGTGTTAATTTATTCACACATTGGTCCCATTGGATGATGCTTTTCTTTATCCAGTTTTTCTCATCCAAATTTGCATAACTACTTAAGTCACAGGTCTCGTGATTAAACAAGTCACGTGATTATAGTGTGGGTTATGCCAGTTAATGAGGAAACAAACATTGGACCAGGTCCTTTTTCTCTTAGCCTCCATAGTAACAACTTGAATTTTGCACAGCTACATACAGATCTACATCTTGAAAAAAAAGAATAAACCAGGAAATGATTTACAAAAGAAATTTCAAATCCTGGACTAGGGAAACCTAACGTCACAGAAATAGGCCTACCCTCAAATTGTTGCCCCTGACCTACTTTCGCCTAAATGCCTGCTTACCCTAAATGCCCGTTTTGTCTGCTTCCCAAGCACCGGGCATTTAGGTGGTCACTACTGTATTAAGAGAAATCAACTTCTTATCTTCCTATAGGTTTCAATGCTAGCACTTCGATAAAATTAGACAATGCTATCTGTCGATTTATATAATCAAAACTTGTTTGGCTCATGTGGTTTTTCTTTTGGTGACTCATTTTCGTCATATGGAGAGGTATCAGATTTTTGGTCAGGATTTTGACAATTTCACTCTGACAGCTTTGGGTGTGAAAAGATGTTTAAAATTTGCACACGGAGGAAGCTTGATCTATTTTGATATCCATTTGCTTAATAAGACTAAGTATGTGATCTTATCTAGTTTGGCCCAGGGATCAAGTACTCCCACACCCCAAACACCACTATAATAAAAAGATTCAGAAGCTATTTCGCAAAACATGCCCACAGGAGCAATAATCCCAAAAAATCCCAACAAGGGATATAGGATTATACGTGAATGATATGATTCAAGTCACTGCAGCCTTTTCATGGAGCTAAATAGAACAAGAAATTGATTTTATCAGCTGGTGAAATATGACAATAAGTGACAACTCCACTAATAAAGACAGAACAAACACGTGACATTTCGGGTATAACCCTTCGTCAGACAACAAACGAGAAATATTTAGAATCTAGATCTAAGTAATACCTCTGGCATCACACAATGTGATGTCAGAAGAAAAATTATTTAAAAGTATTTATCAGCTGCTGATTCTGAAAGAAAGTAAACTTCACACATACGTAGGAAATCGATGTGTTTTAGATACAGAATGAGGATTCCTGTCTGAAAATAACCACTTCCTCCACAAAACTTTTTGGTGTAAGATTTCAAACGAGAACTAATTTCCATTGCATAGGTTGCTACATCTGTGGTGAGCTAGATCATAAAAGGAGAGATTGTCCAAACAAGTCTTCTGTCCAAAGTGTGGAAACTGTGATGAAATCAAAAAGGTGTGTCTTGTTAATTGTGTATACGTTATTAATATGTGTTTGTAGTTGTCCCCCTTTAACAAACATTGAAGATGGACATTTCATCTGTTTAGCGTCAACTTCCAAATTATTCTGTAAAATGTAAGACTTGGTCTTTTTTCCCCTAGAATTTTCTTATAATTAATTGTTGCCACCATTTCAAATTGAAATAACAACGATAGCTGACAGTACAGCTACCGGTATGTAATTATTAATGGTGACACTATTTTTGAATATCATTACTCATTCTAATTATAGGTATTTAGTACACTTATTACATAATTTGTCATAGTGAAGGACAAGATAAAATTAAAAATAGGATATAAAAACTGTAACCAACATCTTTCAGATATTATTCAGCTGCCCGTTCATTCTTTTACACGAGTGAAAGTTGTACTCGAAATTAAAGAAATGAAAATAGAATTTATGCTTCTCTTTTTTCATCATTTTTGTCTTTTTGTTGCAGGAGTTTGAAAAGACCGTCATCGCCATCTAAAGGCCGAGCCAAGAAAAGAAAAAAGTGATGCATGCATTTAGTTGGCCATTTTATTTTTGTTGTTTTCATAAATCATAAACACAAACAAAGAAATAAACAAATTTGAGATGTACCAAACTGACAAAGTTTTAAGTCAAAACATTTATGAAAACTTAGTACAGTCCAACCTGTCCATAACGACCACCAATAATCATAGACAGAAGTAGTCGTTATGGACAAGTGGTAGTTACAGGTGGTAGTTATGGACAAGTGGTAGTAATGGACAATTTGTTTATGGACAAGTGGTAGTTATGGACAATTTGTAGTTATAGACAGGTGGTAGTTATGGACAAGTGGTAGTTATGGACAGGTGGTAGTTATGGACATGTGGTAGTTATGGACAGATGGTTATTATCTACAGGTGGTTGTTATGGACAGGTAGTTATGGACATGTGGTAGTTATGGACAGATGGTCAATCTGTGGTAGTTATGGATAGATGGTCAAACATTAGTTATGGTAGTTATGACAGATGGTCATTTTCTAGTGGGTTGTTATGGACAGATGGTCATTTTCTACATGTGGTAGTTATGGACAGGTGGTAGTTATGGACAATGGTCATTATCTACATGTTGTTATGGACAAAGGTAGTTATGGACAAATGGTAGTTATGGACATGGTAGTTATGGACATGTGGTAGTTATGGACAGATGGTAGTTATCTACATGTAGTTATGGACAGTAGTTATGGACATGGTCATTATCTACATGTGGTAGTTATGGACATGTGGTAGTTATGGACAGATGTGGTAGTTATGGACATGTGGTAGTTATGGACAGATGGTCATTATCTACAGGTGGTTGTTATAGACATGTGGTAGTTATGGACATGTGGTAGTTATTATAGAAAAATAGACATGGGTAGTGACATTATGGACATGTGATGTTAGTTATGGACATGTGGTAGTTATGGACATGTGGTTGTTATGGACATGTGGTAGATGGACAGATGGGTAGTTATAGACATGTGGTAGTTATAGACATTATCTTATGGACATGTGGTAGTTATGGACAAGTGGTCGTTATGGACAGATGGTCATTATCTACAGGTGGTCGTTATGGACAGATGGTCATTATCTACAGGTGGTAGTTATGGACAGATGGTCATCTACAAGTTATGGACAGATGGTCATTATCTACAGGTGGTTGTTATGGACAGATGGTCATTATCTACAGGTGGTTGTTATGGACAGATGGTCATTATCTACAGGTGGTCGTTATGGACAGATGGTCATTATCTATCTACAGGTGGTTGTTATGGACAGTTGGTCATTATCTACAGGTGGTACAGATGGTCATTATCTACAGGTGGTCGTTATGGACAGATGGTCATTATCTACAGGTAGTTGTTATCTACAGGTGGTTGTTATCTACAGGTGGTAGTTATGGACAGATGGTCATTATCTACAGGTAGTTGTTATCTACAGGTGATCGTTATGGACAGATGGTCATTATCTACAGATGGTCGTTATTATGGTCGTTATCTACAGGTGGTAGTTATGGACAGATGGTCATTATCTACAGGTCGGGTGGTCGTTATGGACAGATGGTCATTATCTACTAGGTGGTCATTATGGACAGATGGTCATTATCTACAGGTGGTTGTTATGGACAGATGGTCATTATCTACAGGTGGTTGTTATGGACAGATGGTCATTATCTACAGGTGGTTGTTATGGACAGATGGTCATTATCTACAGGTGGTTGTTATGGACAGATGGTCATTATCTACAGGTGGTTGTTATGGACAGATGGTCATTATCTACAGGTGGTTGTTATGGACAGATGGTCATTATCTACAGGTGGTTGTTATGGACAGATGGTCATTATCTACAGGTGGTCATTATGGACAGATGGTCATTATCTACAGGTAGTCGTTATCTACAGGTGGTCGTTATGGACAGATGGTCATTATCTACAGGTGGTCGTTATGGACAGATGGTCATTATCTACAGGTCGTTATGGACAGATTGTCATTATCTACAGGTGGTGGTTGTGGACAGATGGTCATTATCTACAGGTGGTCATTTGGACAGATGGTCATTATCTACAGTTATGGACAGGTTCATTATGGATATTGTTTGTTAGACAGGTTCTGATATTGGTGGAATTTGTCAAGAAAGAAAAATACTCTTCTGAGTTGTCAAATATATTTATATAGTGCATTTGATTGCCAGTTTAGGACTGCCAATGGTCCATTAACATGTTTTTTTTTATATTGTTTTTTGTTGTTTTTTTATGCAAGGCATATCCTTAAAAAGTCGCTGTCAACTAGGTGACACAAGATATTTAGTGCAGAGGAACCTTCAGGGTCAGAAATAAAGATTTAAAAAAAAAAAGGTCATCCCTATGGACGACAACAGAGCAAAGAGGAGATTGAAAAAAGCGAAAGAATGGACATCACATGTACCCGAAAAGAATTGCTAGAGAGAGACGGAGATCGGGAAATCTTGTTGTAGATTGCAAAACAACTTCCAACACCACTCCACCTCATCTCAAATTCTGTTTTCTTCACCTCCACTCCACCTCATCTCAAATACTGTTTTCCTCACCCCCACTCCACCCCATCTCAAATTCTGTTTTCCTCACCTTCCACTCCACCCCATCTCAAATTCTGTTTTCCTCACCTCCACTCCACCCCATCTCAAATTCTGTTTTCCTCACCTCCACTCCACCCCCCACCTCAAATTCTGTTTTCCTCACCTCCACTCCACCCCATCTCAAATTTGCTGTTTTCCTCACCTCCACTCCACCCCATCTCAAATTCTGTTTCCTCACCTCCACTCCGCCTAACACTAACACCTTGAACCTATTGCCCAAAAGAAAAGGCAGTGGATAGGCACCTGGAAGGGCTACCCTGAACCTATTGCATATGTGGCAATTAAGGCGATCTGGAAGGGCTACCCTGAACCTATTGCATATGTGGCAATTAAGGCGATCTGGAAGGGCTACCCTGAACCTATTGCATATGTGGCAATTAAGCTGGAAGGGCTACCCTGAACCTTATATGTGGCAATTAAGATCTGGAAGGGCTACCCTGAACCTATTGCATATGTGGCAATTAAGGCGATCTGGAAGGGCTACCCTGAACCTATTGTATATGTGGCAATTAAGGCGATCTGGAAGGGCTACCCTGAACCTATTGCATATGTGGCAATTAAGGCGATCTGGAAGGGCTACCCTGAACCTATTGCATATGTGGCAATTAAGGCGATCTGGAAGGGCTACCCTGAACCTATTGCATATGTGGCAATTAAGGCGATCTGGAAGGGCTACCCTGAACCTATTGCATATGTGGCAATTAAGGCGATCTGGAAGGGCTACCCTGAACCTATTGCATATGTGGCAATTAAGGCGATCTGGAAGGGCTACCCTGAACCTATTGCATATGTGGCAATTAAGGCGATCTGGAAGGGCTACCCTGAACCTATTGCATATGTGGCGATTAAGGCGATCTGGAAGGGCTACCCTGAACCTATTGTATATGTGGCAATTAAGGCGATCTGGAAGGGCTACCCTGAACCTATTGCATATGTGGCAATTAAGGCGATCTGGAAGGGCTACCCTGAACCTATTGCATATGTGGCAATTAAGACGATCTGGAAGGGCTACCCTGAACCTATTGCATATGTGGCAATTAAGGCGATCTGGAAGGGCTACCCTGAACCTATTGCATATATGTGAAGGGAATCGGTCATGATTAAGGAACGCTATCTGACAAGGTTGAACCTATTGCATATGTGGCAATTAAGGCGATCTGGAAGGGTCTACCCTGAACCTATTGCATATGTGGCAATTAAGGCGATCAGATGAAAGGGCTACCTATTCAAATAGAAAACCAGTTTCAGATTGCATATCACCAAAATGTCATTCATTATTATTATTATTATTATTATTATTATTATTATTATTATTATTATTATTATTATTTATATCACATTATTATTATTATTATTATTATTATTATTATTATTATTATTATTATTATTATTATTATTATTATTATTATTATTTTTTGCCTTTCTTCAACCACACCCTGATCCGGAAGGCTACCTTGAGGTCGACAGATCTAGTTTACTTCGGTAACGGTAGTTCAGAGGTAAGGTGTCCCTTTATTCAACCAAAAGATAGTGGTTTCCCGCCAACAGTCGATCAATTTTCTCGATTTTTGTTTTAGCGAAGTCTTGCTACATTTTGTGGAACCCATCTCAACAACGTGTGGGCTGTCGGTGGGCGCTACGGATAGGTCCTACTTCTTTCCTTTCATTCTTTCTCTTATCTTTCATCTTGCTGTTTCCTCTTTATTCAATCTGAGAACACTGCAAATGGTGGACGGGGTACATTTCAATGAAGCAAACTCAACGTGTGAGTGGGAGTGTGGTGTATGGTTGGCTTATGCTCGTGGCAGGTCCTACTTCTTGCCTCTCACCCTTACTCGAACTCGTCCACACATCTTTTCATTTAGATCTGAATCCACGGTGAGATCACTACATACATAAGATGGTGGAAAAGGTAAATTGGTTTGAGACAAAATCAAAATATATACATGTATGTGGTCAATCCATTTTCACTTCCTCCAGGATAGTGAACGCTTTCTGCCGCAGCATGACAACACTAACATTTGTGATCTAAATTATTCTAAATCTAAATCTAAGTAAAGCCAACAAAGAACTGGAAAACAAACAACTCAAGGAGTCTGTAATTGTGTTTGTATTGAAGACATGCGGACCGACACTTTAACACAATGCATCTATATTGCCATCTATTCATTTATTCTTATTCTTATACATACATGTATTTATACTTAGGCCTACGTGTTTGTTGAAAGTAGGCTTGGATTTGAAGTAAAATAATGTGAGCTGTATAATAAGGTTATTTATACATGTTCTTTTCATAAAAGCAATCTATCGGAATGACAAGGCGAGCGATCGATGCATAGAGAGATGCTAATTAAATGTTAGATATAGATAGAGATGACAAAAATCTAAAAAAGGGACACAGACGGCTAAATTGTTGTTGCGTCCAGAAAAAGCAGACGATAAATACGTGTACCGCTCCCTGTGGTTAAATCTTTGCCCTATGCGAGTCTGTTATGATTTGAATTTGATGTAATATTATAATATTATCATTATAACATTACTGTAAGATTCTTCCTGTTTGGAGTGGTAGGAGGGTGGAGGCCATCCGTCAAATCAATTAGCACGTCATTGCAGGGCCCGATGAGTCATGCCCCCAGGCTTGGCAGGTTCGTATTCATAAACCACACCAATTTTCAGATATAACGCTTCGGTAAATTGTCACTCTAACGCCATTAGCGATTTTATGAATTTAGCAGTCTGTAACGTTAGTGTCCAGGTTTAGACCTGGAAATCTAAATGCGAATTCCTTCACATTACAGACGCTGGTGATTAATGCTTTGATTAGCGTACATGACGATTGTGAACCCATGTGCATTACATTTATAGAAGCTACATGAAGTTGTTCGTCAGATTTTCCACTATGTTTACCATTTCCTCAGTTGAGTGTTGTAAGTGTAAGTGTAAGTGTATGTATGGCAAGACGAGTGACGTTCATGCCTACGCATGCTTGGCCACATTTCGGGGTTGTTGATTAAAGAGAATAAAAAGGATTTAAAAAGATACAAGTACTCAACAAGGAAAGAAAATAGTATGACTTTTTTATGGGGGAGGAGGAGGAGGAGGAGAGAGGAGGAGGAGGAAGAGGAGAGAGAGAGAGAGAGAGAGAGAGAGAGAGAGAGAGAGAGAGAGAGAGAGAGAGAGAGAGAGAGAGAGAGAGAGAGAGAGAGAGAGACAGACAGACAGACAGACAGACAGACAGACAGACAGAGACAGAGACAGAGACAGAGACCGAGAGAGAGAGACAGAGACAGACAGACAGAGAGAGAAGCAAAATGAAAAATACTGAGTGAGACAAGACTCATGAAAAAAGCAAGATATTTTTTTTTTTAGATAGACACAATATACAATAAAGTAAAACGAGAAAGTGTATAAATAAATATTAAATACCATAAGAAATGTGGGTGTGTGGAGTTAAGGGGCGGGGCCAGACATCTTCATCACCCGTCACTCATCCGTGGTCGGACGTTGCTTCCTGCAAAACTTATTTCGGCAAAACCTCACACCCTGTGTACCTTCCATCCTGCCTCTGTTGTTGGGGTTCTGACCCCTAATCGACCATCTTGCTCCCACCTTCTAGTCGGTCTCTATCCTCCTCTTTTTGCCTTCTTTTTGTTTCTAAATAATAAATGATTGTTTTTCAAGACTCCGACGCCGTCTGAGGTGTCCAAAAATCTCAGCTTCTGTTTTTAATGCTACAAGGGAATGTCGGGACATTCTTCACGTTGATTGTTTTCAGTATTTCTTCATTAATTTGTTATTTTGTCTTTCCAGGATATTCCAATTATTTTCCTGTAACATATCTCAATCTCAAAGTCAAAGGCTGCTATTATTTTACTGTCCTGTTTATTTATTGTCCATGTTTCTCGATCCTACACCGCGGTGGAAAATATGGTGGTTTTCAGAAGGATTCTAAATTTTGTTTTAGGTTCATTATACTACACTGCCCTTTCCAGATGACATTCATAATATGGTTCAGCTTGACTGTTATTGCCAAATCTTCGCCTTATTTCTTTTGTTGTTTTGCCGTTTGTTTCTATTCTGGTTCCAAGGTACTCAAAGTTGTTTACTCTTTCCATTTCTTCTCCATCAATTTCTATGATTGCTTCTTCATCGTATTTATGTACATCCATGACTTTGGCTTTCTTCACGTTTAACTGCAATCCTTCCTTTCCACTATGCTCTCTCACAGATTGTATTACTAGTGTACGTATACATGTATATATATATATATATATATATATACAAAGGAGCCACAGTGGAGTGAAGTCAAATGTGAAAAGCGACAACAGATGACAACTCCACCAATAAAGACAGAACGAATTTGTTCTGTCTTTAACTTTATTGGTGTTGTCATTATTTTATTGTCGTTTTTCACATAGAAGTAGTACATAATGTATAAGCATGTCTAAAGCTCTGGGTGCTATTACCAACAGGGCTGTGAGTGTGTGGGACAGATATAGTATAGGAGACTAAAATTTTGAAACTAGGTACGCCATTTATATATATATATTTTTTAAAATTATTTTATTTTATTTATTTATTTATTTTTAAATATTTTTTAAATTATTATTTAAATTTTTTTTTTTTTTAAAATTATTATTTTAAATTTTTTATTTCTCTATAATATGCTAATTCATGCTAACAACAACAGTTCAGATGAAAATGGCTATGTGTTCTTGTAGCACAAGACAAACACAAGCGCAAGCACACGCCAAAACATTAGTATATAGGGTGCAATTCCACTGCACTCTTCTCTGCTAAGCAAAGCATGGTGTATTTGCCGTGGGAAATAATCAGATCTTTCTATTTCAATTCACTGTAATTCTGGAATTAACGACCGGCTTTTGATCCACTCCCGTATATATAGAGAGATAGCCACGAGGTATACTAGTTAAAAACGGATATTTATTATACATTATACTATTTATACATTACAGCTGCAACGCGGCTTCTGGCGCCATTTTTTTGAGAGATTTCTATTCAGGTTTTACGTTTCACACAATGTATGATTATGATTATGATTCTTTCTATTTTGATGGGTTCATTCCAATAAAAATATTGCCGACTGTGGCTGGAGAGTAGCAATGGATAGTGATAGTGATAGAGCAGGCAGTTTCCGTGAGACAATCAGTAGAGGTGCTATGGCCAGAATGGTGAACGGTTGACTGATTATGATATTATAACATTTATATCACGGATGATTTGCGCTGATCAATAAACATACATGTATTGTAATTACTGGTGGAAATAAACAATGTATTTATGTGCCTTTCTCCGTGTGAATAAATCTAAACCAGATTTTGTAGACTTCTGAACTAGTTGTATTCTCTCTCAGTTGGAGATAGTTTTATTTTATTCCCCTTTAAATTTCAAACCATGAAAGTGAAAGTAGTAAAATGGGTACCGGAACTCAAAATCCGCTGTAATTTTCTCGAGGGCTTATGGAAAGTTTTATTTTTGTTTTAAAAAAATCAATTTTTAGTCACATTTTATTGACCACATATCATCAACACATTATTTGAAGTTTGTTTCATTCAAACTTACCCATTCCACCATTGCGATGATCTCATGGTGAATTAAGACAGACGAAACAGCAAGATGAAAGGTAAGTGAAAGAAGGAAAGGAAAGAAATAGGACATATCATTATCACTGTACCAACCCGCCCGCCATTGTATGAAGAAATTATTTCAGCTAATCAAGTATTCATTGTGAAAATGAATATAATGATTCTTCAATCCTTCATCTTTCAATCAGAATCAACTTGCTTTGAGTGAATATATTGAAAATGTACAGATGAAGGACAAACAGAAAATGCCATCCATTGAACACCAGCAATCAAAAACCAAAGCAGATTTCATTTGAATTGATTTGATTTTGATTTATCCACATCCACATCCACATCCACAACTACGGTGATCTTAAGGTTTTTGGTAGGATTTTAAAATTTGCCCGGGCTGCCCTGTACACAGCCAAGGGATCTTTAAGTTAACATGCACAGGGTGTTGTGATCTGCACACGGGGACCGCCTTTTTATCGGCCGTCTCCGATGGGACTGGGGAGGGGGAGATTTTACTAAAAAAAAACTCGAGCAAAATCCCAACCGTTAGCGGGGCTCGAACCCAATACCTTTTGGTTGAGAGGCAGCCACCTTTCCTCTGGGCTACCGAGTCCCCCCCCCCCACCCAAGGCAAATATAATCATCTTAGAATTACAAAAGACAAGACAAGACTAACTACTAAAAAAATAGACATACTGGAAGATATACAAGTCATGGGCTCCAGAAATGTTTCGTTTCTATTGTACTTATTATAAATTCAATGTTTTGAAGATCCAACATTTAAGATGGGGTAATAATGTCAGAATATTCAGCACGTGTTCTCGGTAGCCGCAATCCTTCATGATGAAGACCGTGTCGCCATGCCAATTACGCACATGCCGTTGTCGCATTTTCACATAAGGGATGTCGTCTTTACTGTCGTCTTGACGATGAAGTTTGTTATCCTTTGACATGTAACGCAGTGATCGATAATGAGATCATCAGTCTCGGCAAGAATAGCATGTGTCGCTTGAAATAATTATGTCTAACACGAATTTTGAACAGTTATTGCTGCGATCTGGCTGTGTAATGTGCCTTCCATTTCTTTCTTGATGTTAATTGTTATTATTATTATTATTATTATTATTATTATTATTATTATTATTATTATTATTATTATTATTATATGGGTGCGTATTTTATCACAGTCCTGTTGTTTGATCATGTCAGCGAGGCTTGCGTGATTAAATCTACTACTATCACCGTGCTGATTCTCCGTCATTGAGTTTTTCTCACACGTGCTTGGGTTTTTTCGTCGTTCTCGGTCTCACTGTCTGCGCGATAGATGTGTTGTTAGAAATGTTTAGATCTATGTTCTCATTGTGTTTCGTTTTTGTCTCCGTGTCGTCTGTGTCGTTTGATACACTGATTGTGTTTTCGAACATAGCTGTATCATCAGGGGGCCATGTTATGCTTGTGTCAATGAATGGATAGCATTGTCGTTACTTTTGGTTGACTCCATATTGTTGCTGTTTGTTTGTTGAATGTCAGCACTACGGTTTCTTCGGTTTTAATAAAGTTCGTGTTCTTGGATGGGCACTCCTTAAGATTGGGCACTCCTTAAGATTGGGCACTCCTTAAGATCTAATGATGTTGTTTTCTAAGTTTGTCTCGTCTTATTTGGCTCGGCGACTTCCGCCTGAAGCTGGCACTAGAGCAGGAGCTGACTGATGCCTCGCCGACACACTCATGTCGGCCATCTCCATGCCATCAAAACGAAGGACGAGGGTAGTGCGCTTTTGATTTACAGCCACTTGGAATGAGGAGAAATGGGATTTCTCCAAAATGCTGTTGATAAGACATGCCAGCATCGTCGGTAACCCGCTAACTTGCATCTTAATGTCCTTTACAACACAAAAGAAACTTGAACTCAGAAAAGGAACGAGATCTCGCTAACCAGCACACGGCGGGAACCAAACCGAAAGTTAGACATACACGATTGGTCCTCTTGACATCGTGAAAAACTATCACAACTAGAGACCTTTTACATATACCATTGGAAACGTTGGTCATTTCTCTATTGTGTTAAATGGCGTCGGTGGCTGAGCGGTTAGGCTGCAGGACTGGAGATCATGAAGTCCCGAGTTCGAATCCTAGCAAACCCAGGTCCGACGTTGTGTTCCTTGGGAAAGACATTTAACACGCATTTTCCCAACTCAACCCAGGTGCAAAAGGGTACAATCACTAACTTGGGAGTAAAAACCTGCGTCCTGGCCAGGATGTGATTATTGTCACTTGTTTCGCTTCACGCTATAGAAACCGGGATAAGCTCCGGCTATATAGGCCTTAAGGGCCTTGACGGTCCTTATTTTTATGCCCGTAAGTAATGTTTGATTATGATTTCTCTTTATTTTAAAGCTGAGTCTCTTGAACTTTGACTGCGGTTAACTCAGAAACAACTGTATCGGTTAGGAGTGACATAAAGTACGATTTAAAAAAATCAAATTAGTGCTTGATACTGAAGTTACTCAGGCATTTTACGTAGTATTCGATCCTGAAGGTTTGTTTTTTATTGTGAGGACCGGAAATCGAGAAATTAAATTTAGTAACACTAAAAAGTTTCATGGATCGCAGGCAAAACAATCTTTTCCCAAGCAATTAAAATACTGATTTGATTCAAGCGTTTATTCACTAAGAAACTAAAGCAGGCTATTTGAAATCTACATGTGAAATATGTAGGTTGTGAGTGCACTGGTTCCTGAGTTATAAGCAGTCAAAGTTAGAGCCGTTCAGCTTTATATATAGGCCTACAGATATTACAAAAATCAATGTCTAATTTCAGCACAAACAGGTTTCACGAATCCTACTTTTTGTGTCAAAACCTCCTCGAGGGTGGGGGCGAGGGTGAAGGATGGGCAGTGGAGGGCACAGAATAACACAGTTTACATTCTTATGTTTGTATTATTTCTATCAAAGAAGAAAGTTTAATAGAACTTTAAAAAAGTCATACTTAGATCTATATCAACACTTTGAAGTTTGTACTTGAAACCATATTATCTTCATGATCTTTAGAAAGGCTGTTTAGAAATTCACTTATATTGTGAATGGAAATTGTTTAAACGACTTTTGTATCTGTGATAACAATTTACAAAGATTTTAAAGCATATTTATAATCATACAACATATTCATTATGATTTTATGTTGTCAATATTCATAAAGCGCTGAATTTGTAATGTATTGATTTAAGTCGTGAAATTGAGAATGGAAGAGAGAACGAAAGTGAAAGAGATGAATTGTATTGTAATTTATTCATTTTGATTGGAAACGTGACTAGAGCAAATTTCGTTTTAGACAAATAAATACATCTTATCTTTTCTTATCTTATCAAGTTCAGTTTTTTAATGCGCATAAGCCATGCCACCACACGGCCACACAGTTTAAGCGATGTGGCTACTGAACACGACAGACTGACATGGCAATAAACCTTATCACAACATTCTGCTCATGTTTTACGTACGTCCCCCACCCCCACCCCCACCCCCACCCCTTCCCCAAACCCAATATTTCCCTCTTTACGGCCCCATGCCTATCCTTGCCGCCTTTCACAACCCTCTCTCCTTTGCTGCAAACGCTTTTCATCGAACAATCTTTATGTAACTTACATTGTAAGACATACATCCGGCATACATCTACAATGCAGACAAAAGAAATTCCTGTTTTATGTCACAGTTTGGACCATATTATTTCCGTGTATCATAATACCTTCGTGATCACATGAATAGATCCATCCAATGCTTCGTTTAAACGTTAAGTATACTGTCACGGATCTACCACCACTCGCCTTTTTCCCTTCCTGGATAGGAATAGGATATTCAGTGAGAGACTTGCGACAACGCTTCACACGCTAATGATACACGTATATATACGTACATTCCCTGCGTCTACCTTCCGCATTGCTTTATTTAATTTAAAGATAAAGGTAAAGATATATTTATAGTCTGTATTCCCGTACAAGTGCAGGCTCACCAACTACATCATTTGGCCCCCAACAGGTCATTTAATATTCAAAGTCAAAGTCCTTCTGAACTCCAGAGGGACCATACAGTACACACGCCTGTCAGGCTTTAAATATTACCACTCAGACAGGGTCATTCTTTACCTATAGCTAGGTGTCCCTGCACACCTGAGTCAAGTGAGGAAACTAGAGTGAAGTGCCTTTCCCAAGAATACAACGTTATGAAAAAAACTCCACCTTGCCAGTCGTGGGGCTCGAACCAGTGACGTCGTGATTACCAGCACACAACACTGCGATTCAGCTACAACGTCTCATAAATCTCACACTTCATGTAAGAGACGTTTCATATTGTTGCTTCTGATTCCCCAGCGGTTCCGGCGGACACTGCAGTCCAGTGGTAAGGTATTGGCCCCTCAACCAAAAGGCCGTGAGTGCAAACCCCGACAGCTTGAAGGTTTTCTCACGTTTTTCGAGTGACCCCCCCCCCCACTCCCCACATCCCCCAGGTCTAGGTAGGTGGATCGACACCTAGTCCCATCGGAGGCGGACGATATAAAGAAGGTCTCGTGTGTATGTAGATCACAACGTTCTGTACACGATCCATGGCTGTTTACAGAGGGCAGTCTGGCCAAAATAAAAATACAAAATCCTACTAGAACTAAAACTCCCGAGATCGCCTTGGTTTGGACTGTGGCTAAAATCAATATCACATCACTCAAGAGTTCCCTAGTTTGTAGGCATGCCGAATACGTGTAGGGTTTTACGGACTACGAAATTCGTCTAAATCCGCAATAAACCGCAAAAATCCGCAAAAAAACACCATCTTTAAACGACTTTTTAAAGGATTTCCAATTTGCTTTTATTTTAACTTTTTATTCCTTTCACCTCATCTATTTTAATATTAAGCCGGATATTGAAATTTAGAGCCTTGTTGACGTCACCACGCCGATCAACCGCTCCCTGATTGCCTTGTCAAAACTCAGGTACATACATGTGTAGTGTTTTCTGTAAACAACTTACGTTTTATGCATGTAACAGGGCGTAGAAATCTGTCCATTGAAACACACACGCAGGACAAATTAATACTATGTGACGTATTTTCAATCACATGGAAAAGATGTTCGTACAAAACGTAAGACGAACCTATTTTCTTTGCTGCATGGAAATAAAGATTTAGTTTATTTGGAACCACAACGGTGCTGTATATCATATCTTTTCAGAGGCTATGTAGGTCATTTGACCTTTAAATGCCCCATACATCTCAAAATAATCTTGGAGTTTTAAAAATGACTGAATATATAGTAATCAATAAGAACAATACACATTCATTCATCAACAAATATTTTAAATTATAGAGCTCCATATCAATGACTTTTTTAAAAGAATTAAAACTGTTTGTATTTTTTGGTAATGAATAGTAAATTAATAAAAACAATTATGTCTCACAGAAGTAGAACTTCCTGTAATATAAATCTTAAATCTATTTCCCCGAGTAAAATTCACATGAGAATAGTTGAAAAATGATTTATCATCTATATTATCTTTGTTATGAACAATTTTAAACAATTTGATAAGACCCCCCCCCCCCCCGTTCTCTTCTGTATTTTAGTGAGGGAGTCGAAGCAAGTTCAATCTTACACCATATGACATATCACCATGTTCCAATTCTCTCAATAACCGTGTCACTTGTCTTAGTACTTTTTCTAAAAGAATTGATTGGCGTTTACATAAAGGGCTCCATATACAATTTCCATATTCCAGTAATAAACATGTTTACAGTCGTATATGAAAAACTTCTATAAATAATTCCAATCATTTTATTTGCCTTATTAATAGTCATGAATATGTTCATCAAAATTCAGATTCTTATTAAAGATTACACCGAGATCCTTTTCTGACTCTACAAAGACAAGTCACTGGATCTGTTGGCGTCAACAAAATATGAAATCATAAGGTTATTTTTACCAACGTACATGACCTTACAGTTGGAAATATTGAAATCCAATTGCCATTCTTCATACCATTAAAACAAAAAGTATAAATCATTTTGTAATACCTGTTAGTTTTCATTCTGGGAATCTGAGCAATTTTTTTGGTATCATCCGCAAATATTTTGCAAGTAGAATTTATTGTATTAGGAAGATCAGTTATATATATAGTATAAATAAAAGAGGCCTTATAACACTACCCTGGGTAACACCACTTTTAACGTGTCTCAAGTCAGAACATTCATTTTTAATTATTACTCACTGAAGGCGATTTGGTAGGAAATATATAATCCAACATAATAATATATCACCAACTATGTCGTAAGCCTCCTGAGAGGGCGACCATCCCCTACCAGGTGCGTTCCCAGGTTGCGGATAGGGGGAAGACCTGTAGATATAAGGGTTAACTGTGAACAGCCAATAAGCATGCGTGGACAAAACGGGCGCTAGTCATAGAGGGTGGGACGGGATTGTTGAATGGGAACTCAGTCCTTAGAAAATACCCCAATAGGCTCGGTGAAATAACTAGCAGGCGAACAGAGGCGCCTTTATAACCCCCCACCCCCCCCCCGGGCAGGTAAAGCCCGTTAGCACAGTAAAGCGGTTTACCTAGGAGAAGGAAACTCTCATCTCAAACCAAGGGTAGACAGGACTCTATAGTCTATAGCCCGGGAGAGCAACCGGCCTAGGACTGAACCTCCAAAAATATATCCTGGCCCTCAAGTCTGGGGTTGGGCGTAGGGCTAACAACCTAACCCTAGAAAAAACATCATGTTACAGAAACAGCAATGAAGGAAAATAATAGCACAAGGGCGAGCAATGGGCTTCCAGAGTCATCGCCAGATACTTGTATGAATGGCAATAGTGAAAGCCGTCAGGAAGCTACTGACAAGAATATGGGAGTTCTGTTCGCCACAAAATCTAAGACCAAAGCAGGGTTCTAAAATGTTAGAACGATGAACAGCGCCGGTAAATTAGCACAAATAACATCAGAAAGGAAGAGACTGCTCGGACCAAATTTTCACATTAAGAAACTGTTCTCTATTCTGGAAGAGATGATAACTAACACTCAGCAGAGGGTGTAGCCATTATATTGAAGAAAGGAAGATTAAAATAATATGATGGAATGGAAACCCATTAACAACGGATTGATAAAGATAAGAATGAAAGGAAAACATGTCAATGTTTCGATTATACAACGTTACAGCCCTCAAACGAAAGTAAGGATGAAGACGAACACGATTTTACGACCAAGTAACGGCTGAATTGGATAAAATATCAATGCATGATACAAACATTCACATTATAATGGGCGACCTAAATGCAAAGATTGGTTGCAACAAAAGTACAAATGAAAGAGTTATGGTAAAAGAAGATGTGGCGTTATAAATGACAACAGAAAAAGATTATTGGACTTTTGCAACACTAACGATTTTGTTATTGGTGGAACTTTTATTCCTCATAAAGAGATTCACAAGCTTACATGGTGTTCACCAAATAGAAGGGATAGGAACCAGATCGATTATCTTCTCATAAATGGAACATGGAGAAGATCCCTTCTTGATGTGAAAGTAAAAAGAGGAGCTGATTTTTGGAAATGACCACCATCTAATGGTTGCAAATCTAAAAATCAAACCGAAAAAAGCAAATACAACAGAAAAAGGTAGAGAACGATACGACATGGACAAACTTAAAGATCCTAACACAGCCAAAACTTTTATGATAAGCTTGAAGAATAGGTTTCAGGTACTGACTGATATGGAAGATGACAAACCATGAGATTGAAATGAAATCAACAGCAGATGGAACATTATCAAACACACCTACTTAGAGACAGCTAAAACATGCTTAGGAATGAAAAGACACAAAAGCAAAGAATGGCTATCAAATGACACATGGAAAACAATTGAAAAGAGGAAGGAAATTAAGAAGAAAATTCTTGATGCAAAATCAAGCAGATTGAAAGAAAGAGTGTCAACTCAATACCAGGAAATAAACAAAGAAGTTAAAAGGAGTGCAAGACAAGACGAAATATCATTCATGGACAGACTTGCCAATGAAGCACAAGAAGCATCACGAGTGGGAGACCAAGGCAGAGTTTATAAAATTGCAAAAGTAATAAGTGGAAAATATCAAGGAACTTCAGACCCGCCTATTACAAACAAACAAAGAGAGCTTCTTACGACTGAGGCTGAAAAGATGCAAGATGGACCGGCCATTTTATTGAAATTTTAGACAGGCCACCACCTCCAACAGAAGCAAGCATTGAAGAGGCACAAGAAGATTTGAATATAAGTATAGAACCACCTAGCTTAAATGAAATAACAGTAGCTATTAAAACTCTAAAGAATGGAAAAGCCCCAGGCATAGACAACTTAACCGCTGAACTTTTAAAGCTGAACCCGCTTTTGCAGCAAGAATACTGCATCCACTCTTCACCAAAATATGGACAGAAAAGAAAACTCTGGATGAATGGAATGAAGGTATAATAATAAAGATTCCCACCAAAAAGGCAATTTGTGGGACTGCAATAACTGGAGGGGAATAACACTCCTGTCTATCCCTAGTAAAGTTCTTGCAAAAGTAATAATACAACGAATATCAAATGCCGTTGATACCTACATAAGAACTAAACAGGCAGGGTTTAGGAAAGGAAGAAACTGCTCGGACCAAATTTTTACATTAAGAAACATATAGAGCAATGCAATGAATGGCAGAAACAACTGTATATAAACTTCATTGATTTTGAAAAGGCATGTCGATAGCCTCCATCGAGAAAGCATTTGGAAAATTCTAAGGAATTATGGAATACCCCAACATCTTGTTCAGCTCATTAAAAAAATTTCTACAATGAATTCACATGTAAAGTTGGAAATAGCAATCAAAATTTTGAAATCAAGACTGGTGTCAGACAAGGGTGCGTGATGTCAGCAACCATCTTCATTATTGCTATAGACTGGGTGATGAAGCAAACAACCAGTCATCAACACAGAGGAATTAGATGGATTCTCTTCTCTTTGCTAGAGGATATAGATTTTGCTGACGATTTGGCGCTATTGGAACACTCACATCATCACATGCAAGAGAAAACATCACGGCTAAGCTCTTTTAGTCAACAGATAGGTTTAAAAATAAGCCTTACAAAATCTGAACTAATGACATTATATATACAGAATCCCTCTCCAATCCTCATCAATAACAAAAGCATACAAACAACCAAGGAATTTACATATTTAGGCAGTGTTGTCACAAGTAGCGGAGGAGCTGACAAAGACATTAACAGATATCTAAACAAAGCAAGAAACTCCTTCAAACTACTTCAAAATGTATGGAAAACAAAAAGAATACAATATTAAAACAAAACTAAACATTTACCAAAACTGTGTCCTATCAACTCAACTATATGGATCTGAATGCTGGAGGATGACTTACAGAGATATGAACAAGTTATCGTCATGCCTGCCAAAAATCCAAAATATATTTTGGCCAAACAAAATTTCAAACGACACTTCTCCGAAAATGCAAGATAGACCACATGCAAGACATCTTGCTTAAAAGAAGATGGAGGTGGATAGGGCATGTTTTAAGAAAAGAAGAAGGGAGCATCACCAAGACTGCCCTACATTGGACCCCTGAAGGGAAAAGGAGGCGTGGCAGACCAAAGACAACTTGGAGGAGGACAGCAGAGAATGAGATTAAAGACTGGGGCGAAGCCTCGAATTCCATAAAGACGTTTGCCATGGACAGAGAGAAAATGGAATCTTTCATTGCTGCCCTACATGCCAACTGGCATAATGGCAGTAAGTAAGTAAGTAAGTAAAAGTAAGTAAGTAGTAAGTAAGTAAGTAAGTAAGTAAGTAAGTATACAAAGGCCGAAGCTTTACAAAGAGTCTTTCATGGGGTACTGAATCAAAAGCCTTGCGAAAATACAAATATCTAACAGCAATAGTATTTTTATCATCAATATAGTTAATGAAATCTTCCATAACCTCCAATAGATGGGTTATACAAGAACGTTTACAGCGAAAGTCATGTTGACATTCAGTTTATGGGCCAAAAATATGTAACTCATGATAAGATGCAAATATTTTATACTGTGTCATTCTCTTGAGTAGTCGAGCGAGCAACCAATTCGAGAACACACCTTTAGTCATCATGTTATCAATCGGAAAGGCCTTGATGACCACATTTCTCGCCGCCTGTCTTTTGTTGATCTGATGGTTTGGCGCTATTTCATGTACGTTACAGCCAAGGTAACAGGCTGACCAGTATCGTTGTCTAATTGGCACCCAAGACGGTTTACACCCTTCCCTTCCTTTCTTTCTGTTGTTAAAAAAAAGAAAGAAGATATTGCAGTTGTTGCTGTGAAGGGCCAAATCAGATGAGCTGGCATGGAATACGTAGGATACGACAGGGAAGGAGCGAGTTAGCTCGGTTGGTAGCACGCTTTCTTTTCATGGTGAGGCGATGGGTGCAGACGCAGAGGTTACCGGTTCGATTCAATGTTGGGCCAGATTTGTTTCTGTCTATTTTTTGTAGCTGTCTTGTTTTTGCTCCTATGGGGCTTTGATGTTATTCAACGTCATTTCCCTTCACTTTCGACATACCCCTTGCCTCACTGTTTGTCTGTAGGATACGACAACGGCCATTTTAGTCTTTCTGGTGCATTTTTAGTTTAATCAAACTACAGAGTAATTCTTTGAATTTCTGTCGGTTGTCCCACTGTTTCGCTATTGCCTTCAATCACTGTGAGGCCAAAGAACATTGTCGATATGGACCTCACAGACGCTGTTCAATTGAACAATTGAAAATTCTTGTGAGAAGACCATTACAGAAATGTTAGCAGTAGTAAAGTCTATTCCATGCCATTACAGAAATGTTAGCAGTAGTAACGTTCATTACAGAAATGTTAGCAATAGTAAAGTTCATTACAGAAATGTTAGCAATAGTAACGTTCATTACAGAAATGTTAGCAATAGTAAATTTCATTACAGAAATGTTAGCAATAGCAAAGTTCATTACAGAAATGTTAGCAGTAGTAAAGTTCGTTATCAATAAAGTTCATTCAATTACATTACAGAAATGTTATTAGTAGTAAAGTTCATTCAATGCCATTACAGAAATGTTAGCAGTAGTAAAGTTCATTCAATTACCATTACAGAAATGTTATCAGTAGTAAAGTTCATTCCATACCATTACAGAAATGTTATCAATAGTAAAGTTCATTCCATGCCATTACAGAAATGTTATCAGTAGTAAAGTTCATTACAGAAATGTTAGCAGTAGTAAAGTTCATTCCATGCCATTACAGAAATGTTAGCAGTAGTAAAGTTCATTACAGAAATGTTAGCAGTAGTAAATTTCATTCCATGCCATTACAGAAATGTTAGCAGTAGTAAAGTTCATTACAGAAATGTTAGCGGTAGTAAAGTTCATTCCATGCCATTACAGAAATGTTAGCAGTAGTAAAGTTCATTACAGAAATGTTAGCAGTAGTAAAGTTCATTACAGAAATGTTAGCAGTAGTAAAGTTCATTCTATACCATTACAGAAATGTTAGCAGTAATAAAGTTCATTCTATACCATTACAGAAATGTTAGCAGTAATAAAGTTCATTCATGCCATTACAGAAATGTTAGCAGTAGTAAAGTTCATTCCATGCCATTACAGAAATGTTAGCAGTAATAAAGTTCATTCCATACCATTACAGAAATGTTATCAGTAGTAAAGTTCATTCCATGCCATTACAGAAATTTTAGCAGTAGTAAAGTTCATTACAGAAATGTTAGCAGTAGTAAAGTTCATTACAGAAATGTTAGCAGTAGTAAAGTTCATTCCATGCCATTACAGAAATGTTAGCAGTAGTAAAGTTCATTACAGAAATGTTAGCAGTAATAAAGTTCATTCCATACCATTACAGAAATGTTAGCAGTAGTAAAGTTCATTCCATACTCATTACAGAAATGTTAGTAGTAGTAAAGTTCATTCCATGCCATTACAGAAATGTTAGCAGTAGTAAAGTTCATTACAGAAATGTTAGCAGTAGTAAAGTTCATTCTATGCCATTACAGAAATGTTAGCAGTAATAAAGTCCATTACATACCATTACAGAAATGTTAGCAGTAGTAAAATTCATTCAATACCATTACAGAAATGTTAGCAGTAGTAAAATTCATTCAATACCATTACAGAAATGTTAGCAGTAGTAAAATTCATTCAATACCATTACAGAAATGTTAGCAGTAGTAAAGTTCATTACATATCATTACAGAAATGTTAGCAGTAGTAAAGTTCATTCCATGCCATTACAGAAATGTTAGCAGTAGTAAAGTTCATTCCATATCATTACAGAAATGTTAGCAGTAGTAAAGTTCATTCCATATCATTACAGAAATGTTAGCAGTAGTAAAGTTCATTCCATATCATTACAGAAATGTTAACAGTAGTAAAGTTCATTCCATGCCATTACAGAAATGTTAACAGTAGTAAAGTTCATTCCATATCATTACAGAAATGTTAGCAGTAGTAAAGTTCATTCCATACCATTACAGAAATGTTAACAGTAGTAAAGTTCATTCAATGCCATTACAGAAATGTTAGCAGTAATAAAGTTCATTCCATACCATTACAGAAATGTTAGCAGTAGTAAAGTTCATTCCATACCATTACAGAAATGTTAGCAATAGTAAAGTTCATTCCATACCATTACAGAAATGTTAGCAGTAGTAAAGTTCATTCCATACCATTACAGAAATGTTAGCAGTAGTAAAGTTCATTCCATACCATTACAGAAATGTTAGCAGTAGTAAAGTTCATTCCATACCATTACAGAAATGTTAGCAGTAGTAAAGTTCATTCCATACCATTACAGAAATGTTAGCAGTTGTAAAGTTCATTCCATACCATTACAGAAATGTTAGCAGTAATAAAGTTCATTCCATACCATTACAGAAATGTTAGCAGTAGTAAAGTTCATTCCATATCATTACAGAAATGTTAGCAATAGTAAAGTTCATTCCATACCATTACAGAAATGTTAGCAGTAGTAAAGTTCATTACAGAAATGTTAGCAGTAGTAAAGTTCATTCCATACCATTACAGAAATGTTAGCAGTAGTAAAGTTCATTACAGAAATGTTAGCAGTAGTAAAGTTCATTACAGAAATGTTAGCAGTAGTAAAGTTCATTCCATACCATTACAGAAATGTTAGCAGTACTAAAGTTCATTACAGAAATGTTAGCAGTAGTAAAAGTTCATTCCATACCATTACAGAAATGTTAGCAGTAATAAAGTTCATTCCATGCCATTACAGAAATGTTAGCAGTAGTAAAGTTCATTACAGAAATGTTAGCAGTAGTAAAGTTCATTCTATACCATTACAGAAATGTTAGCAGTAATAAAGTTCATTCCATGCCATTACAGAAATGTTAGCAGTAGTAAAGTTCATTACAGAAATGTTAGCAATAGTAAAGTTCATTCCATACCATTACAGAAATGTTAGCAGTAATAAAGTTCATTCCATACCATTACAGAAATGTTAGCAGTAGTAAAGTTCATTCCATGCCATTACAGAAATGTTAGCAGTAGTAAAGTTCATTCCATGCCATTACAGAAATGTTAGCAGTAGTAAAGTTCATTCCATATCATTACAGAAATGTTAGCAGTAGTAAAGTTCATTCAATTACCATTACAGAAATGTTAGCAATAGTAAAGTTCATTCCATATCATTACAGAAATGTTAGCAATAGTAAAGTTCATTCCATATCATTACAGAAATGTTAGCAGTAGTAAAGTTCATTCCATGCCATTACAGAAATGTTAGCAGTAGTAAAGTTCATTTCATGCCATTACAGAAATGTTAGCAGTAGTAAAGTTCATTCCATGCCATTACAGAAATGTTAGCAGTAGTAAAGTTCATTCAATGCCATTACAGAAATGTTAGCAGTAGTAAAGTTCATTCCATATCATTACAGAAATGTTAGCAGTAGTAAAGTTCATTCCATATCATTACAGAAATGTTAGCAATAGTAAAAGTTCATTCTATACCATTACAGAAATGTTAGCAGTAGTAAAGTTCATTACAGAAATGTTAGCAGTAGTAAAGTTCATTACAGAAATGTTAGCAGTAGTAAAGTTCATTCCATACCATTACAGAAATGTTAGCAGTAGTAAAGTTCATTACAGAAATGTTAGCAGTAGTAAAGTTCATTCCATACCATTACAGAAATGTTAACAGTAGTAAAGTTCATTCCATACCATTACAGAAATGTTAGCAGTTGTAAAATTCATTCCATACCATTACTTCCCATTGTGGAATGGGACTCTGAAAAAAGGAAAGAGGGGTGCTTCTTTTATCATTAATTACGTTTTGTTTCCTTGGGTTGTTGTTTGTTTGTTTGTTTAGGAAAGGGGGAGCAGGGAGTGAAGGAGCATTGTTTGGTTTCGTCTTTTGTTTTGTGGGAAGAGGGTATGTTTATGTTGGTTTTTAGTGTATTTTTTACTCTCTAGGTATTTTCTGGTGTGGGGGTCATGTTTTGTGGGAAGAGGGTATGTTTATGTTGATTTTTAGTGTATTTTTACTCTCTAGGTATTTTCTGGTGTGGGGTCGTCATGTTTTGTGGGAAGAGGGTATGTTTATGTTGATTTTTAGTGTATTTTTACTCTCTAGGTATTTTCTGGTGTGGGGTCATGTTTTGTGGGAAGAGGGTATGTTTATGTTGGTTTTTAGTGTATTTTTACTCTCTAGGTATTTTCTGGTGTGGGGTCGTCATGTTTTGTGGGAAGAGGGTATGTTTATGTTGGTTTTTAGTGTATTTTTACTCTCTAGGTATTTTCTGGTGTGGGGTCGTCATGTTTTGTGGGAAGAGGGTATGTTTATGTTGGTTTTTAGTGTATTTTTACTCTCTAGGTATTTTCTGGTGTGGGGTCATGTTTTGTGGGAAGAGGGTATGTTTATGTTGGTTTTTAGTGTATTTTTACTCTCTAGGTATTTTCTGGTGTGGGGTCGTCATGTTTTTTTTTTTGTGGGAAGAGGGTATGTTTATGTTGGTTTTTAGTGTATTTTTACTCTCTAGGTATTTTCTGGTGTGGGGTATGTTTTTGTGGGAAGAGGTATGTTTATGTTGGTTTTTAGTGTATTTTTACTCTCTAGGTATTTTCTGGTGTGGGGTCATGTTTTGTGGGAAGAGGGTATGTTTATGTTGGTTTTTAGTGTATTTTTACTCTCTAGGTATTTTCTGGTGTGGGGTCGTCATGTTTTGTGGGAAGAGGGTATGTTTATGTTGGTTTTTAGTGTATTTTTACTCTCTAGGTATTTTCTGGTGTGGGGTCGTCATGTTTTGTGGGAAGAGGGTATGTTTATGTTGGTTTTTAGTGTATTTTTACTCTCTAGGTATTTTCTGGTGTGGGGTCGTCATGTTTTGTGGGAAGAGGGTATGTTTATGTTGGTTTTTAGTGTATTTTTACTCTCTAGGTATTTTCTGGTGTGGGGTCGTCATGTTTTGTGGGAAGAGGGTATGTTTATGTTGGTTTTTAGTGTATTTTTACTCTCTAGGTATTTTCTGGTGTGGGGTCGTCATGTTTTGTGGGAAGAGGGTATGTTTATGTTGGTTTTTAGTGTATTTTTACTCTCTAGGTATTTTCTGGTGTGGGGTCATGTTTTGTGGGAAGAGGGTATGTTTATGTTGGTTTTTAGTGTATTTTTACTCTCTAGGTATTTTCTGGTGTGGGGTCGTCATGTTTTGTGGGAAGAGGGTATGTTTATGTTGGTTTTTAGTGTATTTTTACTCTCTAGGTATTTTCTGGTGTGGGGTCGTCATGTTTTTTGGGAAGAGGGTATGTTTATGTTGGTTTTTAGTGTATTTTTACTCTCTAGGTATTTTCTGGTGTGGGGTCATGTTTGTGGGAAGAGGGTATGTTTATGTTGGTTTTTAGTGTATTTTTACTCTCTAGGTATTTTCTGGTGTGGGGTCATGTTTTGTGGGAAGAGGGTATGTTTATGTTGGTTTTTAGTGTATTTTTACTCTCTAGGTATTTTCTGGTGTGGGGTCATGTTTTGTGGGAAGAGGGTATGTTTATGTTGGTTTTAGTGTATTTTACTCTCTAGGTATTTTCTGGTGTGGGGTCATGTTTTTGTGGGAAGAGGGTATGTTTATGTTGGTTTTTAGTGTATTTTTACTCTCTAGGTATTTTCTGGTGTGGGGTCATGTTTTGTGGGAAGAGGGTATGTTTATGTTGGTTTTTAGTGTATTTTTACTCTCTAGGTATTTTCTGGTGTGGGGTCATGTTTTGTGGGAAGAGGGTATGTTTATGTTGGTTTTTAGTGTATTTTTACTCTCTAGGTATTTTCTGGTGTGGGGTCATGTTTTGTGGGAAGAGGGTATGTTTATGTTGGTTTTTAGTGTATTTTTACTCTCTAGGTATTTTCTGGTGTGGGGTCGTCATGTTTTGTGGGAAGAGGGTATGTTTATGTTGGTTTTTAGTGTATTTTTACTCTCTAGGTATTTTCTGGTGTGGGGTCGTCATGTTTTGTGGGAAGAGGGTATGTTTATGTTGGTTTTTATGTATTTTTACTCTCTAGGTATTTTCTGGTGTGGGGTCATGTTTTGTGTGGGAAGAGGGTATGTTTATGTTGGTTTTTAGTGTATTTTTTACTCTCTAGGTATTTTCTGGTGTGGGGTCGTCATGTTTTGTGGGAAGAGGGGTATGTTTATGTTGGTTTTTAGTGTATTTTTACTCTCTAGGTATTTTCTGGTGTGGGGTCATGTTTTGTGGGAAGAGGGTATGTTTATGTTGGTTTTTAGTGTATTTTTACTCTCTAGGTATTTTCTGGTGTGGGGTCATGTTTTGTGGGAAGAGGGTATGTTTATGTTGGTTTTTAGTGTATTTTTACTCTCTAGGTATTTTCTGGTGTGGGGTCATGTTTTGTGGGGAGGGGAGGTTGGTCAGTGTGTTTTTTGTTTCCTTTTTATTTTGTTTTTGTTTTAGAGAGGAAGGTTTGCGAGATGGAGAA
>JAXRKP010000634.1:135000-245000 GCA_037039925.1 Doris montereyensis | reverse complement strand
AGAAGGGGGAGAGAGAGGGGAGAGAGCGAGAGAGAGAGAGGGGGAGAGAGGGGGAAGAGAGAGAGAGAGAGAGAGAGAGAGAGAGAGAGAGAGAGAAAGAAAGAGAGAGAGGTGGAGAAGAGAGGGGAAAGAGGATGGGGAAGAGAAAAGTGAGAGAAATAGAAAAGGAACTAAAACAGAGACATAGTGAGAACAAGATGGAAGAGGGAACAATAAGGAAGATATAAGATGTGTCTAGGAGCCAGAATCTGAACTAGACTTAGATCTAGAGACAAGATGGACAAAAAATAATGAATTATTGCCATGTTTTAAATCTATATATATCTTAATTTATTATGATCATTGTTAAAATCATTAATACAAAAGTATCTCCTACATTCATAACTCTAAAAAAAAATACCAACAAACAATGCATACAAATTTTTGGAGGAGTCTTCCATAGATTAGATCTATAAAAAAAAATTAATTAAAGACAGAATGAAAAGTAGAAAATGATATGGAATTTTAAAGATAGAGAGAGAGAGAGGAAACCAACAAACGGGATAATTCAGGGATAAAAGAAGACAGACACAAACACTTACACACATGCCTGAGTTTTTGAGCAATACTGTCTATTAGAGAATTGGCCTTGGCTTGAGCCGCTGCTTTGACCATAGGTCAGAGACGACAGCATTGTAATAGTGCAAGTAGGTTTTACAATAATCTACCTGCATGCCAGCAGACGACATAGTGATCGGCTGCGTGGGTTAAGATGCTTACTAGCTCCAATAACCATCCTCCTATTCTACTTTCCACAAGCCAAGATAAAGCCGAAAGCTGTTATCAGTGCCAAACAATACAGCTGCTCTTGCCAGTAGAAAATCCTTTACAACTAATATAACTATTGACAGCAAAACAACAATCACCAAAAGAATCACATTACATCACACCACACATGGTATTGAAACTGTTGTAAATACCACGATCCAAAGAAGTTGATTCGTTATAATTTAAATCTTGAATCTAGAATCTAGATATAACTGTTGTTTTCTTTTCATTAAGAAAAAATATGGCATCCCACTGATCTATAAGAACAATTTCTGTGAAAAAAACCGAGGTCAGGCCGCTCTGCAAAACCCAAAGAGGCAGAGATTTGTGTCCCGGGATAAACACAGATTATTTCATTAAACTTTACACCTTGTTTATCTTCCACTGCTTACCTATCGTGACATCTGAGCGACGTGAACAGGCGTTGTTTTTTTTAAATTCCATTTGAATATGTTAGATTTTAGATGTAGATTCTAGCTCTAGAATCTTCTTTTGTGTATTTTTAATCCGTTTGCTCGCTTATTGTTTTACACTTTGGAATGGGAACTCGGCTAGATCTAATAGATCTAGAATCCGATGGACGCACTGCGTCAATCGTAGAAACGTTGGTCCGTGGATTCCCCGCTCAGGTCTCACTCAGGTCTGTGCGTAATCGACGTAGACGTGTCGAGAATAAATTTCGTTATAAATAGCCGTGCTTGTTTTTGGTGGGGACGACCTAAAAACGTGAGTCCATGTGTGTGTGTGTGTGTATGTGTAAAAGCGTATGCGTCTAACTGCCACCTGCTGTGAGTGTGTGTGTGTGGTTTGGAGCATCGTTGGTCCCAAATCCCTATCTCGCACGAGAAATGAAGAGGGGAACTAGGACGAGGCACAGTAATATTAGTATCGGCCTGGGTACTGAGCTGGGACTACCTATACTGAGATTTCCTAGGTACTGAGATTTCCTAGGTATCGGCGCTAACGTTTATGCTGGTGACCAATGTGCAAGCGATCAGCCACCTCACAGTGAAAAACATGTCACAGCCTTACCAGCTGACATAGGCGAGCGTTTCGATAATACATTGAACTGACTTGTCAAGTGATAGTCTTCTTCTTCTTCTTCATCTTCTTGATTGGAGCCTATCCACATCTACTACTAAGGATCTCGATGTCTTTGGTGGACTGAATTGTCTGGATTACCCTGCAAAACAGGCAAGGATTCTTATCCAGACCAGTTCGTGTTCTATATAATATAGCATAGAATCAATGGGTAGACTAGTTCGTATTCACACTGGATTAGCATCAATTGGTAAACTAAGTTCGTATTCAATAGACTATAGGCCAGCATCAATGGGTAGACTAGTTCGTGCTATATAAACTGTATGTTAGAAGTCAGTGGATAGACTAGTTCACGTTCAGCAGATTGTAGGCTAGAATCAATGGTAGCATTCAGTATATTGAACACAACTAGTTTATCAATTGATTCTAAATCAGTCGATTATACACGAACTACTCTACCCATGGATGCTAGCCTACAGTCTATTAAACACCAAGTAGTCTAGACATGAATGCTAGACTACAGTCTATTAAACACCAAGTAGTCTACACACGAATGCTAGACTACAGTCTATTGAACACCAAGTAGTCTACACATGAAATGCTAGACTACAGTCTATTAAACACCAAGTAGTCTACACATGAATGCTAAACTACAGTCTATTGAACACGAACTAGTCCACCGATTGATGATAGCCTACAGTCTATTGAACACGAACTAGTCTACCCACTGATGCTAGTCTACAGTCTATTGACCACGAACTAGTTACACATTGATGCTAGCCTACAGTCTATTGAACACGAACTAGTCTACACATTGATGCTAGCCTACAGTATATTGAACAACAACTAGTCTATGCATTGATGCTAGCCTACAGTCTATTGAACATGAACTAGTCTACACATTGATGCTAGCCTACAGTCTATTGAACACGAACTAGTTTACACATAGATGCTAGCCTACAGTCTATTGAACACGAACCGTTCTATCCATTGATGCCTTCTACAGTGTATTGAACACGAACTAGTCTACACATAGATGCTAGTTCTACAGTCTATTCAACACGAACTATTCTATCCATTTATGCTAGCCCCTTCCAGTCTGTTGAACACGAGCTAGTCTACCCATTGATGCTAGCCTACAATCTACTGAACACGAAGACTAATCTACCCATTGATGCTACCCCATAGTCTATTGAACACGAATTAGTCTATACATTGATGCTAGCCTACAGTCTATTGAACACCAGGTAGTCCAGCCATTGATGCTAGCCTACAGTCTATTGAACATGCTAGTCTACAGTCTATTGAACACCAAATAGTCCAGCTCTTTGATGCTAGCCTTCAGTCTATTGAACACCAACTAGTCCACTCTTTGATGCTAGCCTTCAGTCTATTGAACACCAGGTAGTCTAGCTCTTTGATGCTAGCCTTCAGTCTATTGAACACCAGGTAGTCTAGCCATTGATGCTAGCCTACAGTCTATTGAACACAACTAGTCTACTCATTGATGCTAGCCTTTAAGTCTATTGAACGCCAACTAGTCCACCCATTGATTTAGCCTACAGTCTTTTGAACACAAGCTAGCCACCCATTGATGCTAACTTACAATCTATTGCACACAAACCAGTCTGGCCATTAATACTAGCCTCCATCTATTGAACACAAACCAGTCTGGCCATTAATACTAGTCTACCATCTATTGAACACAAACCAATCTAGCCCTTAATTCTAGCCTACCATCTATTGAACACAAACTAATCTAGCCCTTAATTCTAGCCTACCATCTATTGAACACAAACCAATCTAGCCCTTAATTCTAGCCTACCATCTATTGAACACAAACCAGTCTGGCCATTAATTCTAGCCTACCATCTATTGAACACAAACCAGTCTGGCCATTAATTCTAGCCTACCATCTATTGAACACAAACCAGTCTGGCCATTAATACTAGCCTCCCATCTATTGAACACAAAACAGACTAGCCATTAATACTAGCCTACCATCTATTGAACACAAACCAGTCTGGCCATTAATTCTAGTCTACATCTATTGAACACAAACCAGTCTGGCCATTAATTTAGCCTACCATCTATTGAACACAAACTAGTCTGGCCATTAATACTAGCCTACCATCTATTGAACACAAACCAGTCTGGCCATTAATACTAGCCTACCATCTATTGAACACAAACAGACTAGCCATTAATACTAGCCTCCAATCTATTGAACACAAAACAGTCTACCCATTCTAGTCTACAGTCTATTGAACACGAACTATATATTCTGTAGAACACAAACTAGTCTACCCATTGATGCCAGGCTACAGTCTATGGAACACCATCTAGTATATCAATTGATTCTAGACTACAGTTATTGAACACAAACTTGTCTACCCATTTGATGCTAGGCTAGTTCTATTGAACACCATCTTGTCTATCCCTTGAGTCTAGCATAAAGTATATTGGGTTCTTCTAGCCTTCAGTCTATTGAACACGAACTAGTCTATCCACTGATTTTAGTCTAGAATTTGCTGTACATTAACCTGTCTATCCACTGATTCTTGTCTACAATCTAAGAATTACGGACTAGTCTATCCACTGATTCTTGTCTACAATCTAAGAATTACGGACTAGTCTATCCACTGATTCTTGTCTACAATCTAAGAATTACGGACTAGTCTATCCCATTTGATGCTAGCCTATAGTCTATTGGACAAGAACTAGTCTCCCCATTGATGCTAGCCTACAGTCTATTGGACAAGAACTAGTCTCCCCATTGAGGCTAGACTATATTCTATTGGACAAGAACTAGTCTCCCCATTGAGGCTAGCCTACAGTCTATTGGACAAGAACTAGTCTCCCCATTGATGATACCTTCAGTCTATTGAACACGAACTAGTCTATCCTTTGATGCTAGACTATAGTCTATTGTACAAGAACTAGTCTCCCCATTGATACTAGCCTACAGTCTATTGGACAAGAACTAGTCTCTATTGAACACAAACTAGTCTACTCATTGATATTAGCCTTTCGATTTATTGAACACGATCTAGTCTACCCATTGCTACTAGCCTACAGTCTATTGAACACGAACTAGTCTCCCAATTGATGCTAGCCTACAGTCTATTGAACACAAACTAGTCTACCCATTGATGCTAGCCTACAGTCTATTGAACATGAACTAGTCTACCCATTGATGCTAGCCTACAGTCTATTGAACACAAACTAGTCTCCCAATTGATGCTAGCCTACAGTCTATTGAACACGAACTAGTCTACCAATTGATGCTAGCCTACAGTCTATTGAACACGAACTAGTCTACCCATTGATGCTAGCCTACAGTCTATTGAACACGAACTAGTCTACCCATTGATGCTAGCCTACAGTCTATTGAAAACGAACTAGTCTACCCATTGATGCTAGCCTACAGTCTATTGAACACGAACTAGTCTACCCATTGATGCTAGCCTACAGTCTATTGAACACGAACTAGTCTACCCATTGATGCTAGCCTACAGTCTATTGAACACGAACTAGTCTACCCATTGATGCTAGCCTACAGTCTATTGAACACGAACTAGTCTACCCATTGATGCTAGCCTACAGTCTATTGAACACGAACTAGTCTACCCATTGATGCTAGCCTACAGTCTATTGAACACGAACTAGTCTACCCATTGATGCTAGCCTACAGTCTATTGAACACGAACTAGTCTACCTATTGATGCTAGCCTACAGTCTATTGAACACGAACTAGTCTACCCATTGATGCTAGCCTACAGTCTATTGAACACGAACTAGTCTACCCATTGATGCTAGCCTACAGTCTATTGAACACGAACTAGTCTACCATTGATGCTAGCCTACAGTCTATTGAACACGAACTAGTCTACCCATTGATGCTAGCCTACAGTCTATTGAACACGAACTAGTCTACCCATTGATGCTAGCCTACAGTCTATTGAACACGAACTAGTCTACCCATTGATGCTAGCCTACAGTCTATTGAACACGAACTAGTCTACCCATTGATGCTAGCCCACAGTCTATTGAACACGAACTAGTCTACCCATTGATGCTAGCCTACAGTCTATTGAACACGAACTAGTCTACCCATTGATGCTAGCCTACAGTCTATTGAACACGAACTAGTCTACCCATTGATGCTAGCCTACAGTCTATTGGACACCAAACTAGTCTATCCATTCTTGCTAGCCTTCAATCTATTGAACACCAACTAGTCTATCCATTGATTCTAGCCTACAGTCTATTGAACATGAACTAGTCTGTCTTGATGTTAGTGTCTATTGAACTACGAACTAGTCTATCCATTGATTCTAGCCTCAGTCTATATAACACGAACTAGTCTACCCATTGATTCTAGCCATCAGTCTATTGAACACGAAACTAGTCTATACATTGATTCTAGCCATCAGTCTATTGAACACGAACTAGTCTATCCATTGATGCGAGCCTACAGTCTATTGAACACGAACTAGTCTATCCATTGATGCTAGCCTACAGTCTATTGAACACGAACTAGTCTACCCATTGATGCTAGCCTACAGTCTATTGAACACGAACTAGTCTACTCATTGATGCTAACCTACAGTCTATTGAACACGAACTAGTCTACCCATTGATGCTAGTCTACAGTCTATTGAACACGAACTAGTCTACTCATTGATGCTAGCCTACAGTCTATTGAACACGAACAAGTCTATCCATTGATGCTAGCCTATAGTCTATTGAACACGAACTAGTCTACTCATTGATGCTAGCCTATAGTCTATTGAACACGAACTAGTCTATCCATTGATGCTAGCTTACAGTCTATTGAACACGAACTAGTCTACCCATTGATGCTAGCCTACAGTCTATTGAACACGAACTAGTCTACTCATTGATGCTAGCCTACAGTCTATTGAACACGAACTAGTCTACCCATTGATGCTAGCCTATAGTCTATTGAACACGAACTAGTCTACCCATTGATGCTAGCCTACAATCTATTGAACACGAACTAGTCTAGTCATTGATGCTAGCTTACAGTCTATTGAACACGAACTAGTCTACCCATTGATGCTAGCCTACAGTCTATTGAACACGAACTAGTCTGTTCACGGGTTCCAGCCTACATTAAACACGAACTAGTCTGTCCACGGGTTCCAACCTACATTAAACATGAACTAGTCTGTCCAAGGGTTCCATCCTACAGTCTATTAAACGTTAACTAGTCTATCCGTTGATTCTTGCCTAAAGTCTATTGAAGACGAACTAGTCTACCCATTGATACTAGCCTTCGATCTATTGAACACGATCTAGTCTACTCATTGATACTAGCCTTCGATCTATTGAACACGATCTAGTCTACCCATTGATACTAGCCTACAATCTATTGAATACGATCTAATCTACCCATTGATGCTAGCCTTCAATCTATTGAACACGATCTAATCTACCCATTGTTGCTAGGCTACAGTCTATTGAACACGGTCTAGTCTACCCATCGATGCTAGCTGACAATGTATTGAACACGATCTAGCCTACCCATTGATGCTAGCTGACAATGTATTGAACACGATCTAGCCTACCCATTGATGCTAGCTGACAATGTATTGAACACGATCTAGCCTACCCATTGATGCTAGCTTACAATGTATTGAACACGATCTAATCTACCCATTGATGCTAGCCTTCAATCTATTGAACACAATCTAATCTACCCATTGAAAAAGGCTACAGTCTATTGAACACGATCTAGTCTACCCATCGATGCTAGCTGACAATGTATTGAACACGATCTAGCCTACCCATTGATGCTAGCTGACAATGTATTGAACACGATCTAGCCTACCCATTGATGCTAGCTTACAATGTATTGAACACGATCTAATCTACCCATTGATGCTAGCTTACAATGTATTGAACACGAACTAGTCTACCAATTGATACTAGGCTACAGTCTATTGAACATGAATTAGTCTATCCATTCATGCTAGCCTCCAGTCTATTGACCACCAACGAGTCTATCCATTCATGCTAGCCTTCAATCTATTGAACGCCAACTAGTCTATCCATTGATTCTAGCCTACAGTCTATTGAACATGAACCTGTCTAGGCTACAGTGTATTGAACGCTAACTAGTCTATCCACTGATTCTAGCCATCAGTCTATTGAACACGAACTAATCTATCAATTGATTCTAGCCATCAGTCTATTGCACACGAACTAGTCTATACATTGATTCTAGCCATCAGTCTATTGAACGCCCACTAATCTATCCATTGATGCTAGCCTACAGTCTATTGCACACGAACTAGTCTACCAATTGATGCTAGCCTACAGTACAGTCTATTGAACACGAACTAGTCTACTCATTGATGCTAGCCTATAGTCTATTGAACACGAACTAGTCTACTCATTGATGCTAGCCTATAGTCTATTGAACACGAACTAGTCTACCCATTGATGCTAGCCTATAGTCTATTGAACACGAACTAGTCTACCCATTGATGCTAGCCTACAGTCTATTGAACACGAACTAGTCTCCCCATTGATACTAGCCTACAGTCTATTGAACACGAACTAGTCTACCCATTGATGATACCCGTCAGTCTATTGAACACGAACTAGTCTACCCATTGATGATACCCGTCAGTCTATTGAACACGAACTAGTCTACCCATTGATGATACCCGTCAGTCTATTGAACACGAACTAGTCTATAGATTCATTTTAGCCATCAGTCTATTGCACACCAACTAGTCTATCCATTGATTCTAGCCTACAGTCTATTGAACATGAACTAGTCTACCCATTGATGCTAGCCTACGATCTATTGAACATGAACTAGTCTGTCCACGGATTCCAGCCTACATTGAACACGAACTAGTCTGTCCACGGATTCCAGCCTACATTGAACACGAACTAGTCTACCCATTGATGCTAGCCGTCAGTATATTGAACACGAACTAGTCTACCCACTGATGCTAGCCGTCAGTATATTGAACACGAACTAGTCTACCAATTGATGCTAGCCGTCAGTATATTGAACACGAACTAGTCTATCGACTGTCATATGCGTGGGTTGTACATGTAAACACAATAGTCCAGACACTTAGGAAATATACACAAAGGGCGACACCGTAATAAGAGACTGGAAACACGTCATTACAGTACAGGCACGTGTACTTTATTCAACTCCCCGACAACTCGACAGTAAAGGTAGAGCGTGGTACAGTCTCAGCAGTACGAAAACACACAACACTACAGCTATTGTTGTAGGACTCATTCCATTACATCTCCCCCTTTTACTTCTAGTAACTGACCCTTTATTTAAAAATTTCAAAACAAATTAGAATGTCAAGTTGTGTTGTCTTCCTAATTGGACTGTTCATTTTCAAAAGTATCTTGACACACGTAAGATGAATATACTTGCGAATGCTGTTGCGAGTGCTGCTGCTATCCCAAATACTTGAAACACGATACAGTTGTTTTCTTAACTGATCACATTTGATTACTGCTGCTAATCCAAGTGAATTTCACATATTAATTTAACACGATAAAACTCAACGAGAAATCAACCATCACGGAATCGTGCTGGTTTAATGATGGCTCGACCACTACGTATGTGAGCACGAGCTTCAGATCTGGTAACTGAAGACGGTGGACTTCCTTTAAATACTTTCGAAGATTCATCTGAGACATTGTTGTCTTCATCGCTGGTCGATGCTGTTCTCTCTTGTCATGAATTATCCTGTGGTGGGCGAGTCGTATCCAGTAGCAAATGGTGACGATTTCTTCGTAATTCTCCTATTTTGGTGCTGACAATATATGACATTGGAGCGCATTTGCCAACGACTTTAGCTTGGAGATTCCACATTTTATCTCCGTCGGTTTTGACTCACACATGATCACCTGGATGAAGATCTGGAAGATCTTGTGAACTATGACGTCGATCGTAGTAGTATTTCTGACGCTCTTTAGCTCGCTGATCCCGGTTCCCTATGTTGTGGGGTTTCCTTGCTTGCAGATTGTTTGGCAAAGTAGGAACGGTTGTGTGTATCCTTCTACCCATAGCCATTTCTGCTGGACTCCTGCCAAGACTCGGGATGGGCGTTGCTCTGTATGCTAAGAGCGCAAGGTGGACATCTTCTTGTTTAAGAATGTCTTCAGCTGTTCGCACAGCTCTCTCTACTTCACCATTTGACTGTGGACTACAGGTGATACGATGGACATTCCAGGTTCTGGAGAAAGCTTTAAACTCAGTTGAAGCGAATTGTGGACCATTGTCTGATACAACTATTTCTGGAATCCCAAATGCGGCAAATACGTTCTTCAGCTTGCAAATGATGCCTGTTGAAGTCACGTTTGTAAGGTGTGCAATATCAATGTATCTAGAGTAATAATCGATGGTTATTAGGTACATTTGATTTTTTTTCGCACAAATCGGTTACCACCTTTTGAAATGGTCGTTTCTGGAAGTGACGTAGAAATCAGAGGTTCTCGTCTCTGTGTTTGCCCCTTCTCAATGCAGTACCTACATTTGGATACTTTTTCTTCTATATCCATGTTTTTTCTGGCCACCAAACATATTGGTTGGCTCTT
Organism: Doris montereyensis; assembly: GCA_037039925.1. Taxonomy (NCBI): domain Eukaryota; kingdom Metazoa; phylum Mollusca; class Gastropoda; order Nudibranchia; family Dorididae; genus Doris; species Doris montereyensis. Next base: position 234,542 of record JAXRKP010000634.1, on the reverse strand, counting down.
TCGCGACACATTTTGTGATTCATTGGTGACCACTATGGATGTTGTCGATAATTTCCTTTCATAAAATGTATGGTATCACGATTCTCTGTCCTCTTAATAGCAGACCTTCACATACACTTAGTTCTTCTTTCAACATGTAGGAATTGCTTGATGCCAATTGAACATCTTGTCTGTATTATGGCCATCCATTTACAACATATTCCATTGTTGTTTTGATGCATACGTCCTGTTGTGACTGATCGCGAATTTGATTTGTAGTTTTCTGTCTGTCACTGGCCATGAATTTACTACTTCGCTGACATACGCGGCCACATCGTCTCGTAACGATCTTTCTTTTTCGGATGTAGCGTTGACGGGACTCATTAAAAGAGTGTCCGAAATAAATATTTCTTTGTCCGGAGTGTAGACTGCTCGAAGTTGAAATCTCATCATTCTCATTAACAGTCGCTGACATCGAATTGGAGTGTCGATCAAATCCTTGGAATTGATTGATTAAAGGAACAAGAGGTTTGTGATCTGTCAGTAGAGTAAAAATCTTTCAATCCAATTAAATAGCAATCAAATGTTTCACAAGCCCATGTCACAGCAAGACATTCTTGTTCAATCTGTGCGTACCGTTGTTCTGCTTTGGTGAAGGAACGCGATACAAAAACAACTGGCCGGGGGTCACTTGGGTGTTCTTGTAATAACACTGCCCCTAGTCCGTATGAACTGCTGTCAGTTTAAACTATGGTAAGCTCTGCAACATCGAAGTAGGCAAGTACAGATGCTGAGGTGAGTAAATCTTTAACTCTCTCAAATGCTATTTATTGTAGTGATCCCCAGGACCAATGCGAATTTTTTTTCAGCAATCTATTGATTAGACTCAACTCTGTTGATAGGTTAGGAAGAAAACGTCCTAAGTAATTGACCATTCACAGGAAACGTATGAGTTCACTCACGTTAGTGGGTGCTTTCATTCCTACCATTGCTTCTACCTTGGAATCGTTGGCTCTAATTCCATTCTTGCTTATGGCGTGTCCCAAAATTTTCAATTCCTCTTTGTAGTATACACACTCGTCTGCATTTAATTTCAGACCAGCTTCTTTGAATTTCGTTTCCACTGTCTTTAATAGCTGAGTGTGCTCTTCTTTAGAGGAAGAATGACATACTATATTGTCCATGTAACAGATAACGCCTTTTACTCCTTGCAGTAATTTCGTCATAATACGTTGAAATATTTCTGGCGCTGATGTTATTCCAAATGGAAGATGTGTAAAATAGTATCTGCCAAACGGTGTGATGAACGCTGTGTATTTCACTGATTTTGGATCAAGCGGATTTGCCAAAATCTACTGGCTGCGTCAAGCTTAGAAAAGATTGTTGAATCCTTGAGCTCGTGGATAATATCGTCAAGAGTTGGCAGAATAAAACGTTCACGTTTTACAGCCTTGTTCAATTTCTTGAGATCTACACAGATTCTTACGTTACCATTTGGTTTTTAACACTGGTACAATTGGTGCCAGCCAATCAGTTGGCTCCTCAATTTCTTGAATGGCATTCCTTCCTTTATTCTCTTCAACTCGGCCTCGACTTGTTTCATCAATGGAAGAGGTCTTCGTCTGGCCACAGAGAACTGAGTACGGTGTGGCATCGTCTCGAAGCTGTATCTTCACTGGCTCACATTTGACATCTCCAAAAGTTTTCAGCCCTACTTCATTTAAATTGCCTCTTACAACAACTAACCCTAAAGCTTTTGATGTTGCTCCGCTGAGAAGACATTCTCTGTCTTTTTTCACTACATAAAAAGTAGCATTTAAATCATCTTTAATCTTCGTCGTGAAAAGCCCCATTAACAACTAGAGGACCGCCAGGACTCATAAGCGTAACTCCGTGGTTTTTCTTGTAACTTGGGTTGGCCAATAGTTTTCCACATTTTGCTGGTATTGATATTGACATCGGCTCCAGTGTCTATCTTGAAGGACACCATTGTGCGAAACAACTTTATTGTTTATAGCCCCAACGAAGCATTGTTTCTTTTGATCATTGTTGTCACTGCCCTGTCTTAGACTGTTTACGTTTGTATGTTTTGCGCGGCATACCTGACTAAAGTGATTCATTTCCTGGCAGTTAGTTGTGGCACTTCTTCCCGTAAGCAGGACATTTTCCTCTTTCGTGGTAACTGTCACATTTTCCACACTTAACATCTATCTTTTGTGTCTGATTAGGTATTCTATTATTCCTTTAGTGACACCCTTTTGTTCTCACGTGTCTTGAAGTTGCGTCTACATCTAGAGTATCACTTGTTCTTGATTTTTCTTGAACTTGCAGTTGCGCCTTTACTAACTCTTGTTGTCTCGCTATTATGACTGCATCACTAAGCTTCAAATCTGAGCTTAACTGTAGCTTCAGTGAAAGTTCTTTGTCTCTGCACTCTAGTACAAGCCGATCTCTAATCGCGTCATTTTTTGTCTGGAAAATCCGCATATCTTGCTAATTCATGCAATGCCCTTACATACTGTTCAATGGATTCATTTTCCAGTTGAGACCTTTGATAAAAGACGGCTCTCCCGTGTATCACATTCTGCTGAGAAGAGAAATGCGTTGTAAACCTGTCCAGGATTAGGTCAAAGTCGTTTCTTCCTGTTGTGTGAGTGAGAAGGTAGCAAGGATTTGCTCTGCCTCCACTCCCATCACATCAATCAAGCTGTCAACTTGTACCCGGCCTTCCTGCCCCTCAAGTTTTGAGGCGGACCGATACCTTAGGGGAAGCGCTGACGCCACTCAGGCCAAAAATGGGGCTTATCGAATGTGTGAATTCAGAGGGTGGTTTAAAAGTCATTTTTCTTAAATTGTGGACAAAATCAGAAATAAACATTCTCACGCTGCCACTATGTCATATGCGTGGGTTGTACGTGTAAACACAAAAGTCCAGACACTTAGGAAATATACACAAAGGGCGACACCGTAATAAGACACTGGAAACACGTCTTTACAGGCACGTTTACTTTATTCAACTCCCCGACAACCCGACAGTAAAGGGAGAACGTGGTAGTCTCAGCAGTACGAAAACACACAACTCCACAAGTATTGTTGTAGGACTTATTCCATTACATCCACTGAGTTTAACCTACAATCTATTGAACACGAACTAGTCTATCCACTGATTCTGCCTATAGTCTATTAAACACTAGCTAGCCTACCCATTGATGCTAGTTTACAATGTATTGAACACAAGCCAGTCTATCCATTGATACTAGCCTTCAATCTATTGAATACGAACTAGTCTACCCAGTGATGCTAGCCTACAGTCTATTGAACACCATTTAGTCTATCAACTGATTCTAGCCTACAGTCTATTGGATGCTAACTAGTCTATCAACTGATTCTAGCCTACAGTCTATTGAACACCATTTAGTCTATCAACTGATTCTAGCCTACAGTCTATTTGATGCTAACTAGTCTATCAACTGATTCTAGCCTACAGTCTATTGGATGCTAACTAGTCTATCAACTGATTCTAGCCTACAGTCTATTGAACACGAACTAGTCCATCCATTCATTCTAGCCTACAGTCTATTGAACACGAACTAGTCCATCCATTCATTCTAGCCTACAGTCTATTCAATACGAACTAGTCTACCTATTCATTCTAGCCCACAGTCTATTGAACACGAACTAGTCTATCCATTCATTCTAGCCTACAGTCTATTGAACACGAACTAGTCTATCCATTGATGATACCCGTCAGTCTATTGAACACGAACTAGTCTATCCATTCATTCTAGCCTACAGTCTATTCAACACGAACTAGTCTATCCATTCATTCTAGTCTACAGTCTATTGAACACGAACTAGTCTATCCATTCATTCTAGCCTACAGTCTATTGAACACGAACTAGTCTATCCATTCATTCTAGCCTACAGTCTATTGAACACGAACTAGTCCATCCATTCATTCTAGTCTACAGTCTATTGAACACGAACTATTCTATCCACTGATTCTAGCCTATATTAAACACGAACTAGTTTACCAATTACTACTAACCTTCAGTCTTTTGAACACGAGCTAGCCTACCTATTAATGCTAGCTTACAATCTATTGAACACAAACCAGTCTAGCCATTAATAATAGCCTACAATATATTGAACACTAACTAGTCTATCAATTGGTGTTAGCCTACAATCTATTGAACATGAACTAGTCTATCCATTGATGTTAGGCTACAGTCTATTCATCATAAACTAGTCTATCCATTCATGCTAGCTTTCAGTCTACTGAAAGCCAACTAGTCTATCCATTCATGCTAGCTTTCAGTCTACTGAAAGCCAACTAGTCTATCCATTGATTCTAACATACAGTCTATAGAACACAAAGTAGTCTATCCCATGATTCTAACCTACTGTTATTGAACACGAATTAGACTATCCATGGATTCTAGCCTACAATCTAATGAACACGAACTAGTCTACCCATTGATACTATCCTATAGTCTATTGAACACCATCTAGTCTATCCACTGATTTAAGCCTACCATCTAATGAACACGAACTAGTCTATCCATTGATTCTAGCCTATAGTCTATTGAACACGAACTAGACTATCCATTGATTCTAGCCTATAGTCTATTGAACACGAACTAGTCTATCCGTTGATTCTAGCCTATAGTCTATTGAACACGAACTAGACTATCCATTGATTCTAGCCTATAGTCTATTGAACACGAACTAGACTATCCATGCATTCTAGCCTATAGTCTATTGAACACGAACTAGACTATCCATGGATTCTAGCCTATAGTCTATTGAACACGAACTAGACTATCCATGCATTCTAGCCTATAGTCTATTGAACACGAACTAGTCTACCAATTCATGCTAGCCTTCAGTATATTTAACACGAATCAGTATATTCATTGATGCTAACCTATAGTCTATTGAACACGATCTAGCATATCGACTGAGTCTAGTCTACAGTCTATTGAACATGAACTAGTCTACCCATTGATTCTAACCTTCAGTATATTGAACACGTACTAGTATATCCACTGATTCTAGCCTTCAGTATATTGAACATGAACTAGTATATCCACTGATTCTAGACTTCAGTATATTGAACACGTACTAGTATATCCACTGATTCTAGCCTTCAGTATATTGAACACGTACTAGTATATCCACTGATTCTAGCCTTTCAGTATATTGAACATGAACTAGTATATCCACTGATTCTAGCCTTCAGTATATTGAACATGAACTAGTATATCCACTGATTCTAATACAATGAACACGAACTAGTCTATCAATTGATGCTAGCCTTCAGTCTATTGAACATGATCTAGTCTATCCATTGATGCTAACTTTCAGTATATTGGACACAAACTAGTCTATCAATTGATGCTAGCCTTCAGTCTATTGAACATGATCTAGTCTATCCATTGATGCTAACTCAGTCTCAGTTATTGGACACAAACTAGTCTATCAATTGATGCTAGCTATTGAACATGATCAGTCTATTTGAACATGATCTATTGAACACAAACTATATCAATTGATGCTAACTTGAACATGATCTAGTCTATTGCTAACACAATTGAACTAGTCTATCAATTGATGCTAGCCTTCAGTCTATTGAACATGATCTAGTCTATCCATTGCTGCTAGCCTACAGTCTATTGGACACAAACTAGTCTATCAATTGATGCTAGCCTTCAGTCTATTGAACATGATCTAGTCTATCCATTGATGCTAGCCTACAGTTTATCGAACACGAACTAGTCTACCCATTGATGCTAGCCTACAGTTTATTGAACACGAACTAGTCTACCCATTGATGCTAGCCTACAGTCTATTGAACACGAACTAGTCTACCCATTGATGCTAGCCTACAGTTTATTGAACACGAAAGTCTACCCATTGATGTTCAGTTTATTGAACACAAACAGTCTACCCATTGATGCTAGCCTACAGTCTATTGAACACGAACTAGTCTACCCATTGATGCTAGCCTACAGTCTATTGAACACGAACTAGTCTACCCATTGATGCTAGCCTAGTCTACCCATTGATGCCTAGCCTTGAACACGAACTAGTCTATTGAACCCATTGACTAGCCTACAGTCTATTGAACACGAGTCTACCCATTGATGCTAGCCTACAGTCTATTGAACACGAACTAGTCTACCCATTGATGCTAGCCTACAGTCTTTTGAACGATAACAAGTCTATTCATTGATGCTAGCTTACAGTTTATTGAACATAAACTAGTTTATCTATCGATGCTAGCTTTTGAGTCTATTGAATCTATTGAACTAGCTAATCTACCCATTGATGCTAGCCGACCATTGATCTATTGAACACGAGCTAATCGACCTATTGATGCTAGCCTGCAATCTACAAAACACGAACTAGTCTACCCATTGATGCTAGCCTACAGTCTATTGAACACGAGCTAATCGACTCATTGATGCTAGCCTGCAACCTATAAAACAATTTCATACCTACTTGTCTATTCCTAATTTTTTAAATTTCTATACGATTGAGAGAAGAAAATTTGATCCATTGATACAAATAAATAATTTTCGAATTGTTCTGACTTCGCCCATGTCTATCCTTAGTGTATGTTGTACTTGTTCTTCCATGTCTGTGGAACTCATGTAGGTCTGGTTTAAAACCCTGTGATCGTTATTAACCGACGATGAGGAGGGAGGAGGGGGAGAAGGGCAGATACATAGAGAGAGACAGACAGACAGACAGAGGGGGAAGGAGCGAGGGGGGGGCGGAGAAACATAGAGGTAGACACTGTGAGGCAGGCAGCTAGACAGGAGTGAGTGAAAGACAACAAGAGAGAGAGAGAGAGAGAGTCCAAGAGAGAGAGAGAGAGAGAGAGAGAGAGAGAGAGAGAGAGAGAGAGAGGGGGGCGTGGGGTGGGGGAGAGAGAGAGAGAGAGAGAGAGAGAGAGAGAGAGAGAGAGAGAGAGAGAGAGAGAGAGAGAGAGTCAGAGAATGACAGACAGACAGACAGACAGAGACAAGGAGATGAGATTTTGTTGTGGAGTAAGACAGAGACGAAGATAGACAGACGCGGAGAGAGAGAGGCTTTGAGAAAAAGAGAATTGTACACATTAACAGAGAGAGAAAGAGAAAAAGAGATTAAACACAAGAACCACTAAATTTATCTTCCTGAACTCAAATTTCGATAAAATTATTTTCTTTGAAATCTGCCGGGTGGTTTTTTTTATAAAGGAGAGTAACAGGAAGTCACTGAAACAAGGGAGATAATTACTAAAGCAAAATTAGCGTAATATTTGTTGACACTAGAAACGGAGCGGGTGACCAACCCTGCGGCTATTACTTTTACGAGAAAATACATAATTTATAATATCTGTGTCTATTGTCTCCAGCAGATTAGTTTCCTATGAGATTCAACACATTCTGCCAACGTATCCATAAACCCATTTTTATTCTTAACTCATGGAAGTGGCATGAGTTCTTTGGCAGATGGACTCATGGGAAAGCTATTTAGTAAACGTAAGAAGAGTGCCGGGTAAGGAAGGTTCCTGATTCTGATTTTCTTTATCACAATTATTTCCGTTTCTTAATAGATCTATTTCTTAAGTTGTATCATCGAAAACAAAACAAAAACAGACAATTCAAAATGTAAAGAATGAGCCACTTCTTTTGTTAAGAGTCAATTTGAAGTTCAAATCTCTAGGTTAGATCTAGATGATGGTAGATCTGATCTAGATCCAGTATGGTATGGATCCCATCTTCTAGTAGATTATAGCTATTGTCTGGATGACACAAATTTATCTTGTTGTTGCCTCAGAACAATAAGGTTCTATCTCCACTGATTGTTAGTTTGCATTCTTCCGACTTTGAAAGTTTAACTGCTTGAACAGATTTTAGAAGGAGTTCCATCACACCCAATAGTTTTTTGCAGGGGTGGGATAAAAAATTGGGGCTTAGTATTTTTGGAGGAAAATGAAACGTGACGAAAGAGAGAGCATATTTTAGAAAGGTTGCTCTAGTAACAGCAGGTTTTCGAGACTGTATAGGCCTACTGTGTATGATGTATGAGGTCATTTCGGCCGTTCTGACACAGTGAGACACTCAAACAATGGACTGTTTATTTGAACAAGTAGTTTAAATGTAAAGTGGACTGTGCTACACATTGGACTGTGACATAATGGATTCATTCTGCTAGTTAGCATTAGCATTTGGAGACAAGTTTGAAAGTGACAAACTTTCCCATTATTCAAATTCCCTATGCAATAAGACTTGTAAACTGAGCACAAATGATGAAAAGCTTCCAATTATCCACCTACGTCTTATTATTATTATTATTGTTATTATTTTATTATTATTTATTATTATTACGCTTATAACCAGACTCTCAAGGCCAGGAACAGCCCAGAGCTCATCATTTCCGGCTCAAAGTGTTTCTCCAAACCAGGATGGACAGCTTTTGAATTTTGCGCTGCAACATAGCGACGCTGTTGTCAGTGTTGCATCATTTCACCCTGGCGTTTGTCTCTCTGGTAGCAAAGATAAAGTGAGTAAGAAATCTTTTAGAAAGTGAAACGGAAAAAAAATGCAACTTATTTCTTTCATTATTGTTTTTTTCGAAGTTGGGGCATGTACCCCTAATTTGGAATATATGAAAGCACAATTTTTGGATTCCTGGAGAACTCAAAACACTCTTGAGCGATTGCACGACATTGAAAGAGGGAGGTTTGGACCAACGGGGGAGGGGGGGGGGGGGGGGCGGAGGTTAGCTATAGATGTTGTGATAGAGCTCTAAATTAGTTGAGTAATGTTCTTTTATATTTTCTCCATTTATTTCTAGTATTTAATAAAACATTCACTCGCGGTATAAAAGGTCTTACTTAAGCATCCCGTCTTTGCGATACATCCAACAACGGATTTTAAAGAAAAAGACATATTAAATAAGTTATGTGAATATTGTATGACCCAAGTTAGCCTGAGAGATGATTCAAAAATGTCGCATACACATAATGGAGGCTAATTTTTTCACATCTTATTTCACACTGCCTAGCTTCCAAAGCTATAATACTCATCTCCCCTTCTCTCCTGAACCATCATTATTTATGCCATCATTTATTCCATCTACAAATGACGTTGGTCGCTGAGTGGTTAGGCTGCAAGACTTGGAATCATGAGGTCCTGAGTTCGAATCCTAGCAAAGCTAGGTGCGACATTGTTTGTTCCTTGGGAAAGACACTTCACAAGCATTTTCTCCTCTTGACCCAGGTGTAAATGGGTGCAAGCACTAGCTTTGGACTCAAATTTGCATTCGGAGTGAATTATTTTCACTTGTTCCGCCTAACACTATAGAAAACGGGATAAGCTCCAGCTCTATGCGCCATAGGTGCCTTGAAGTAAATATAATTTACTTACAGATGGGATGTTATTGCTACCCGTGCATGGAGGAACATTTGACAACTTTTGAGTAAGACTTATAACACTGTCTTACGAATAACAATTTAAAGAAATGTTCACCCTGCGGATAGAACAGTGAAAGTTTTAAGTCATTTTCATTCGTGGAATTTGAATGACATAATAATAATATTATAGAGACGACGGGAAGGTTATCTTTAGATGTGAGAGAGAACGCATTTTTTTAAAATAATAAAATTGCTCTGCACTAGGACAACGGTTGGTCAGTGATGATATATTACATCGTCGGTGAAACTGTCTAAGCGCTTATATCCACCTGATGTAATTTTTCAGGAGAAGCAAAAGACTTAAACCATTGAACACTATGCTTTGCTTGTTGGAACGAAAACAGAAATATTTGTTTAGATTATAGTGAGTAAAATGAATTCTTCTTTTGGTTCAAGGCCTCCAATACTTATAAATAGTCAACAGAAACATGCACTTGATCATTTTAAGGACAAATCTCATATCCCATGTATCGTGGACTTGAGCATTTAGACAGTTTTGCCACCGATAGGATTTATACTATACAAGTGTGGCATTGGTGGCCGGAGCAGTTAGGCTGCCGGACAGGAGCATGAGATCCCGGGTTCGAATCCCAGCAAAAGCCAAGTCAGACGTTGTGTTCCTTGTGAAAGACACTTAACACGCATTTTCCCCACTCAACCCAGGTGCAAATGGGTACAAGTTCCTTGGGAGTAAAAACCTGTGTCAGACTGGTGTCTTGGCCAGGAGATGTTTTTATCTCCCTGATGTGTTTTTATCTCCTGTTCCATTTCACACTATTGAAACCGGGATAAGCTACGGCCCTATGGGCCATAATGGCCTTGAAAGCACTATACTATGATTCATGTAGGTACTTTTGAGGTGCTTTTTATAACATCTTGCAAAATCTCCTTTCCAGCAAGTGATCCTGTACAATTATGTCAACAAAAGGCTGGAAGATCGCTGGCTGGGTCACGATGGTGCTGTTACAAAGGTACGGTTTTTAATTCGTCGATTCACAAATTATCTTGTCCCAACTGCACATTTTCTAGCTGTCATTCCCTATGGTACTGAATCTTGGAAAACAACAAATAACATCTGCAGAAAGCTGGACACATTTCAAAACAAATGTCTTAGAAAGATCCTCAAAATATTTTGTCCCCAAGCACGATATCAAACAACTACCTTCAAGGGTCAATATCTCAGATTGTGAGAAAGAAAAGATGGAAGTGGACTGGTTACATCCTTAGGATGAACACTGGGGTTCTTAGGCGGACCAGGCTTCTAAGACATACTCCAATGTGCCTTGTGTTTTTGCTTCATTATTTATGCATTTTTGGCCAGGTGGGGGGGGTGGGCGAGCCTTCCTCATGTTTGTCAATCGATGTCTGACGCACCCTGTGACATGTTTATAACACCTACCAGTGTCTAGACCAATGCAATAGTAAAAGACTTCCTACCAACCTTTCTATGATTCACTTGCAGCTTGTCACAGGTTATCGGCAATTGTTAGTGTCAAATTGAGTGTGGAGTGTTTCTTTTTATGACTTTTCTCACGATTAGACTGGGTTCTAAGGCGGACCGGGCTGTACTCAGCAGGATCTTAAGGGGGCAGTTTTATGTGTAAGGAAGATTACGTTGCATGGAAATAGGGTAGTTGTGTAAGGAAAATTACGTTGCACGGAAATAGGACCAACACCATTGTATAACGGTCATCGGATTCTAAGGAAGTGAGTTCTCACAACAACGCCACAGTATAACAGTCATCGGATTCTAAGGAAGTGAGTTCTTAGGACAACGCCACAGTATAACAGGCATCGGATTCTAAGGAAGTGAGTTCTTAGGACAACGCCACAGTATAACAGTCATCGGATTCTAAGGAAGTGAGTTCTTAGGACAACGCCACAGTATAACAGGCATCGGATTCTAAGGAAGTGAGTTCTTAGGACAACGCCACAGTATAACAGTCATCGGATTCTAAGGAAGTGAGTTCTTAGGACAATGCCACAGTATAACAGTCATTGAATTCTAAGGAAGTGAGTTCTTAGGACAACGCCACAGTATAACAGTCATCGGATTCTAAGGAAGTGAGTTCTTAGGACAACGCCACAGTATAAGTCATCGGATTCTAGCGAGTTCTTAGGACAACGCCACAGTATAAGTCATTGAATTCTAAGGAAGTGAGTTCTTAGGACAACGCCACAGTATAAGTCATTGAATTCTAAGGAAGTGAGTTCTTAGGACAACGCCACAGTATAAGTTATCAGATTCTAAGGAAGCAAGTTCGTAGAACAACGCCACAGTATAATAGTCATCAAATTCTAAGGAAGCGAGTTCTTAGGACAACGCCATTGTATAACAGTCATCGGATTCTAAGGAAGCGAGTTCTTAGGACAACGCCACAGTATAACAGTCATCGGATTCTAAGGAAGTGAGTTCTTAGGACAACGCCACAGTATAAGTCATCGGATTCTAAGGAAGCGAGTTCTTAGGACAACGCCACAGTATAACAGTCATCGGATTGTAAGGAAGTGAGTTCTTAGGACAACGCCACAGTATAACGGTCATCGGATTCTAAGGAAGTGAGTTCTTAGGACAACGCCACAGTATAACGGTCATCGGATTCTAAGGAAGTGAGTTCTTAGGACAACGCCACAGTATAACGGTCATCGGATTCTAAGGAAGTGAGTTCTTAGGACAACGCCATTATATAACAGTCATCGGATTCTAAGGAAGCGAGTTCTTAGGACAACACCACAGTATAACAGTCAACAGATTCTAAGGAAGCAAGTTCCTAGGCTGACACCACTGTAAAACGGTCATAGGAATCACAATTGTCAATTATTTGTCCTGTCTCACACAAACAATTCTTTAAAAATCAAATTTGGTCTATGTTTGCCACACATATTGTTTTGAATTTTTCTCGAACTTCAAATTCTCATTCCAGCTTAGAACCTGAGAGCCTGTCTTCTCATTTCATTTTCTTTGATTTTATTTACCCACATCCCACATCCACAGCTAAAATGATCTCAGAGTTTTGGTATGATTTTTTTTTTTAATTTATTTTACCCGGACTGCCCTGTAGCCAGCCAAGGGACCTTTAACGTGCACAGAGTGTTGTGATCTGCACTCAGGACCTCCTTATTATCGTCCGTCTCCAATGGGACTAGATGTCGATCGACCTGTCTGGACCAGGGGGTAAATTTTACTCGCAAAAAACAAGAAAGTTTTTCAACTGTCGTAGAGGCTTGAACCCACGACCTTTAGGTTGAGAGCCTGACATCTTCCCGCTGGACTACTGAGTCACCCCCCCCCCCACCATACCCCTATTATTGTTATTATTATTACATGACTACATGAAGAGATTCCATACCAAGATATTTATTTACAGCTTATTTTATCTGTTTTCAAAAACCCATTACTCGCAGCATCTAATTTCTTTCTTATGCTCAGACAGCTGTAAGTTCAATTTCATAAAGATACCCGTGAGCGGTTTATAATTTCCAATGTAAGATGACTCTAAATCAGGCTGAAACTTTTGTCTCACTTCGCAAATAAACTCTTCATATGTTTTGTTTGAATTCTTTCTTCTTCTTTTTATAATTCTTCATAACTTGTTTAAGTTTTCAATTTGCTCTCCATTACATTCTCCAGGTGATCTTTGGTCGCGCTTGCAACGCTGTGTTCAGTTCATCAAGAGACAAAACTGTGCGCGTGTGGAGAAGAGGGGAAAGCCGGTGTGTTCAGACTTTTTCAGGTCATGACTTGGTTGTGACCGCTATCCACTTAAATGAAGGTATCAAATCGGGATTTTAATTTGATTGATTTCATGTGATTTAATTGAAATTCTCCCCTCCCCCATACGTGGCAATCTGGGGAGGGGGGGTGTCAGTAAGATGAAAGATAAGTGAAAGGAAAGAAGAACCTACCAGTAGTGCCTTTCAACTGCCTATGTGCCACATTGGAAAGACAACATCAACAGTGGAAATCGCAAACCGTGCAAGGCCAATTTTGGATGTTTCGAGAAAATCAAATAAAATGGTGCTCCATTTTTTTAATTTAATCTATTTTCATAAACATACACGGTTTGTATGTGTCAAAAACTAAACACTACAGGGATACACAGCTTTGGGGGCTTCCTAATGTTACAAAAAGTTTTTAAAAAGGTGTTACTAATTTGAGACTTTCACGGTTTGCGACTTTCACCATCGACATGATTACTATAAGTAGGAATGTCACCAGTCATCATCAAAGCCTTTCACCCCCACTAGGATTTTATAGGCCACGGACATGGGATATCCATCTTTCCTTCTCCTGGGAGGTTTTTTCTTAGCACATTCCAGCTGACATCCAGTCTCCTGCGGTCTTTCTGTGCAAAGTACATAGGTTTCATGACCCATGGTGGAGGCTTCGGCCCCGACAGCTTCCTTTTAAGTTTTTGACAGTGGTACTTTATAACAGCCATACTGGTGCTTGCACCATGTGGGGACACTCCATCATCTCCCAAAGGAAAAGTCTCGCCGTGAAAACAGAGCGTACTACCAACCAGGCTAACTATGTGCTCTATTTAAGAGCAAAATATAACAACAACAACAAAACTATGTGCTCTCTTTAAGAACTTTAAGAAAAAAAAAACAACAAAACTATGTGCTCTCTTTTCATGGTGAGGTGATGGGTGCCAATGTGCAGGTTGCAGGTTTCGATTCCATTGGTGTCCAAAGATGTTTTTGGTCTATTCCTTTGTAGTATTTGTCGTGTATTTGTTCTTACAGGGCTTCAACATTGTTTCGTGCCATTTTTCAATTACTTTCGACACGCCCCTCGTCTTGCCTCACTGTTTGTCTTTCATATTTCTAGATAATACCTACCTGTGCAGTGGATCAAGGGACAACACAGTTAGACTTTGGGACGTAGAGACAAGTTCCTGTCTTCGATCCAACAACATTCCTCAAAACCTTGTATGTCAAGTGTAAAGTTTTTTCCCTTTATATTTTCCTTTTATTGTTTTAGACTTAAATATTTTCGGCTGGTCGTTTAATGTATCAGGTAATCATGAATAATTTTTTAACCCTTTGAACACTGCTCCCTTAGCTTAAAAAATCCCCCCCTGTCTTTGAGCTCCCTGTTTAATTTGACCGATTTACATACCATAACAATTCTACAGAGAAAAATATATCAGCACCCAAAACCAAAGGAAGGAAATAGCTAATACGTTACTATCATTTGTAAGATGATATGTCATCAAAACTAGTGTCTATAGGCGCAAATGCCGTATTCCATCAAATTAAAAAGTGTTCATTGGGGTCAGGTTGACACTTTTCACCAGTCGTTTTATCTTCAAAACAATGACAAACTCAGTCACAATGGTAGAAATTCTTGCATCACCCTATTCCAAGGTCACAAGTCATTATATGCGTGTCATTTATTTATAATGTCAGACTATTTGGAATGGGGTAAGCGTACAGGTCGGTAGGGACGTACTATCAGGAAGCTTTGCCCAATGTACCAGGCAGTAGGGTTCAAAGAGTCAAGAAGATGTCTTTCTGTACAAAGTAATAAGCTAAAAGAGTGATCAGTAGCTCAGTCCGTAGAGTGCTACTGGTTCAAGGCGTTGCAGCTGAACCGTAGTGTTGTGAGCTGGTTATCACTACGACACTGGTTCAAGGTGTTGCAGCTGAACAGTAGTGTTGTGAGCTGATAATCACCACGACACTGGTTCAAGGCATTGTAGCTGAACCGTAGTGTTGTGAGCTGGTAATCACGACGACACTGGTTCAAGACGTTGTAGCTGAACCATAGTATTGTGAGCTTGTAATCATGACGACACTGGTTCAAGGCATTGTAGCTGAACCGTAGTGTTGTGAGCTTGTAATCATGACGACACTGGTTCAAGGCTTTGTAGCTGAACCGCAGTGTTGTGAGCTTGTAATCATGACGACACTGGTTCAAGGTGTTGTAGCTGAACCGCAGTGTTGTGAGCTTGTAATCATGACGACACTGGTTCAAGCCCAATGGCTGGCACTGGTGAATTGTTTTCACAATGTTGTACTTTTCTTAGGAAAGGTACTTCATTTTACTTTCCTCACTTGACTCAAGTGTGAATGAGTGCCCAGCTATAAGTAAAGAAAGATCTTGTCAGAGTGTTGGTACGAAAGGCCTAACAGGCTTGTGTACTGTATGCTCCCAGCGGGGAGTTAAGAATGACTTTGAATGAAATGGCCTGCTGGGGGGAAAATGATGTAGTCGGTGAGCCTGCACTTGAGCAGGGATACAGACTATAAATCCATCTTTATCCCTCATCATTTTTATCTTTACTGCACCAGAGTAAAATGAACACTAGTGACTAATCAACGTTTGAGGTTTGAACTACATAATATGGTTAAAAGCTGTTCTTGTACAAAGTTTAAATTTTTTTTTTTTTTTTTTTTTTTCTATTGTTCCAAAGACCCGGTATCTGTTGTGTAACTTTATTCACATCTTACTATGAGACTATTGTTACACACTTTTATATTGTTTTATATTGTCAGCAAGATTTCTTTTACTGATTTGATGCTAACTGATCATTATCAGGTCACTGATGTGAAATTTGTGCCTGGGTCATCATTCATAGTTCAAGCTGGAGAGGATAAGGAAATAAGGTATGTAGCAATTTGATTTGTTTCGATTTACCCACATTCACAGCTACAAAGGTGATCGCTGGGTTTTTTAGAGAATTGTTTTATTTTTGCCTGGACTGCCCTGTGTAAACAAGCAATGGATATTTAACGTGCACAGAGTGTTGTGATCCACAAGTGGGACCTCCTTTTTATCGTCCATCTCCGATGGGACTAGGTGTTAAATCACCTACTTGGAGCATGTGGGGGATGCGGATGGGGGAGGGGGGGGGGTAGATTTTGCTAGAAAAATCTTGAGAACATTTTTCAACCATTGGCGGGTCTTGAACCCATGACCTTCGGGTTCGGGTTCGACTCACACCTTGCCCTTGGACTGCCGAATTCCATGTACGTAGCAAAGTTAGGTAGTGAGAAGGAACCTTGCCTAGACAAAGGTTATAAATGACCAGCCTGGTGCAAATAGACAAAGGTTATAAATGACCAGCCTGGTGCAAATAGACAAAGGTTTAAATGACCAGCCTGGTGCAAATAGACAAAGGTTATAAATGACCAGCCTGGTGCAAATAGACAAAGGTTATAAATGACCAGGCTGGTGGTATAAATGACCAGCCTGGTGCAAATAGACAAAGGTTATAAATGACCAGCCTGGTGCAAATAGACAAAGGTTATAAATGACCAGCCTGGTGCAAATAGACAAAGGTTATAAATGACCAGCCTGGTGCAAATAGACAAAGGTTATAAAAAGGTTATAAATGACCAGCCTGGTGCAAATAGACAAAGGTTATAAATGACCAGCCTGGTGCAAATAGACAAAGGTTATAAATGACCAGCCTGGTGCAAATAGACAAATGACCAGTTATAAATGACCAGCCTGGTGCAAATAGACAAAGGTTATAAATGACCAGCCTGGTGCAAATAGACAAAGGTTATAAATGACCAGCCTGGTGCAAATAGACAAAGGTTATAAATGACCAGCCTGGTGCAAGAATTGCCAATCCAATACTATTTTGAGAAAATGAGGGTTGAAGATTTTTAAAAAAAGTATTGCCCATCCTGCACATGAGGGCCCGACCCAGTATTCATGGGGTAGCGTAAGCATGGTCCATCCCGATATAACATCTCGCTGTTGTCAGACTGTTGTTTGTTGCCATTTGGATACAGGGATGGAGGCGACTTTTGCACTTTGTAAAAGTGTGATTTTGAAAAACTGACAAAAATGAAGCGTTTTCTATATCTGAAATAAAAAAAACAGACACTATTCATTATAACGAAATTAATATTTTCAAGAAATATTTCATCAATATCTATTTATAAATTTTTATATCCCAAAAATCGCAAAATTATGCGACGACCCAGTCTTGCACTAAACCGATCAACTGCTATTAGAGCCTGATAGTTATAGAGATAAAGACGACACAGATTCAAAGGCGAGAACTGAAGGAAACAAATTTTGGACATGAGACAGGACTTGAACCAGTAACCTCTGCATCAGCAGATATTTACCATGTTACGAATGGCAATCACACTACGAATCATGCCGACACCACTGCCTGGCTGGAAGTAAGGTATCCTCATCATCATGCCACGCAGAGGCGTTGTAACAAAACTGTAGTGTAGTGACCTTGTACACTGGTTCAAACCCCTTAACTGACACTGGTGGGTTTTTTTTCATAATTTTGTATTCTTAGGAAAGGAAACTTCACTCTACTTTCCTCATTTGACTCAGATGGGAATGAGTACCCAGCTGTAGGTAAAGAAAGAGCTTGGCAGAGTGTTAGTACGAAGCGCCTTACAGGCTGCTGTACTGTATGCTCCCCAGGGAGTTGAGAAAGATTTTGAATGACATGGCCTGCTGGGGGATAAATGATGTACAGTCGGTGATCCTGCACGTACACAGGTGGACAAAGAAACGCTTAGTTTACTCATTGCTCTGTCTGATTTCTATGATTATCCAATCTGGCCATGTTGACATTCCTCCCCTCTTTTTACATCACATTTAGCTTGTCCGTTCCAAAATTTTATCATTTGATTTAAATTATTTCTTTATAAATTTATATATCCTGTCAGAGTTTTTGACTTGCGCACTCTTCAGCCCGTCTTTAGTTTTCCCAAAAAGCAGTACATTCAGATGTCTTGTGACGTGAGTAAGCGACGGAAATTACATTCTGTCTTGCAGCAACGGCTTCTCTGGGAACGGCTGTGAAGGAACGGTAACAACAGATTATTCTTATCATTATTATTATCATTATTATTATTATTATTATTATTATTATTATTATTATTATTATTATTATTATTATCATTTTTATTATTTTTATTATTATTATTATTATTATTATTATTATTATTAATATTGTTATTAGTAGCAGTAGTAGTAGTAGTGGTATTAGTAGTAGTAATAGTAGTAGTAGTAGTAGTAGTGGTAGTAGTAGCAATAGTAGCAGTAGTTGTAGTAGTAATAATAGTAGTAGTAGTAGTAGTAGTAGTTGTAGTAGTAATAGTTGTAGTAGTAGTAGTAGCAATAGTAGTTGTAGCATATTGTTATTATTGTGATTATTGATATGTTTATTCTTCTTCTTGTTCTTGTCCTTTGATAGTAGTAGCAGCAGCAGTAGTAGCAGGAGTAGTAGTAGTTAGTAGTAGTAGTAGTAGTAGTAGTAGTAGTAGTAGTAGTAGTTGTAGTAGTAATAGTAGTAGTGGTAGTAGCAGCAGTAGTAGTAGCTAAAGTAGCAATAGTAATAACAGCAGTGGCAGTAGACATCATAGTAATAACAGTAGTGGCAGTAGACATCATAGTAATAACAGTAGTGGCAGTAGACATCAAAGTAATAACAGTAGTGGCAGTAGACATCATAGTAATAACAATACATAGACATCATAGTAATAACAGTAGTGGCAGTAGACATCATAGTAATAACAGCAGTGGCAGTAGACATCATAGTAATAACAGCAGTGGCAGTAGACATCATAGTAATAACAGTAGTGGCAGTAGACATCATAGTAATAACAGTAGTGGCAGTAGACATCATAGTAATAATACATCAAAGTAATAACAGCAGTGGCAGTAGACATCATAGTAATAACAGTAGTGGCAGTAGACATCATAGTAATAGTGGCAGTAGACATCATAGTAATAACAGTAGTAGTGACATCATAGTAATAACAGTAGTGGCAGTAGACATCATAGTAATAACAGTAGTGGCAGTAGACATCATAGTAATAACAATAGTGGCAGTAGACATCATAGTAATAACAGTAGTTAGACATCATAGCATTATTCATAGATGTTGCTAGCATTATTCAAGATTTTTCCTTATAACTGACAGCTGTGGGACTTGAGATCCAGAAAGCTCCAAGTCGAGTATCGTGGCCACCATGAGGCTGTGGAAGCTTGTATGTTCTTACCGGCCTCGGAACGACCTCGCGTGATGACGGCCTCCAGAGATTGCGGTGTGAAAGTGTGGGACATGATGACTGGAGGTGAATGTTCTTCACGCATTTTCCCTTTCTCCAGGTGCTAATGGCTTGGAAGTAAAAATCTGCGTCAGACTAGCGTCCTGGCGAGGAGGTGATTGTTATCACTTGATCCGCGCTTCACACTATTGAAACTGGGATACTCTCCAGCTGTATGGGTCATAACGGCCTTAAAACAAAACTCTTCTTCTTTGTCTTTCAGCTTTTCCCCTTAGGAGCCGCCATGGCAGATCATCCTTCTCCACTTTGTCCTATCCTGTTCGTGTCCATCCCTTGCACTGACCACCTCCATGCCTTCCTTTGACTTGACTTACTTGGCATTATACCCTTGTACCCTGGGTGGGACACAGGTCGCCAATGAGGTCTCTCCACTCCACTTTGTCCTGTGTTGCCATCTCTGTGTCTGGTTCCAAGAAAGGCCCAGCTGCCGAGCTTCCTGCAGGGTTGACCTCCTCCATGTTGTTTTTGGTCTCCCTGTTGTGGATTTCACTTTAAGGCCAGACGTGTTATGGTTGCTGATGGTTTTCTAAACGTGTGTCCAAGCCATCCCGTTTCCTTCTCTTAATTTGTGCTTCTATAGGTTCTCTGTGTGTCTTTTCCTTAAGTTCTTCATTTGTAGTTGTGGTTTTATCAGACCATTTGATGCGCAGGATTTGTCTCAGGCATCTGCTAATAAATGTTTGAAGTCTTCTTGTGGATATTTTTGTGATGCACCACGTTTCACAGGAGGCATACGGAAGGATGGATTTTTATGTTTGTGTCTTTCTGCATTCTATCTATCAATATATTATCTTCTTTTGGTCATCCCCTCTTCCTACTGCCCGGTACTCCCTTTTCTTATCATGACCTCATTTCTCTAACTTTGCTTCCTTGCCTACCTACCAGACCAGGCTTCCCCTTGTATATATCTTCATGTTCTAGGCAGTGGGCAGGTGCTTGCACCTTACGGAGATTTGGAGCCCCCCCCCTCCCCTACCCCCTACATGAGTCTTTTGCTGGCTTGCAGGTGCGTCTTGGTTGACCAAAGGTTAAGGGAGTTTACCCTAACAGAAAATCCTAAGCTGCTGCCTTGCAAGCGGGTCTTGGATAACCAAAGGCTAAGGGATTCAACCCTGACAGAAAATCAAAACCTGCTGCCTTGCAGGCCAGTCTTGGCAGACCAAATGTTAAGGGAGTTAACCATGACAAAAAATTACAGTAAGACCCGGTAGGGGGTCTCAAGATGGCATCCCCACCACCTACTTAGGGTACAGTGGGCTAATCACCTGCTTACCCGAAACCATTTGATTCAGAGAAACAACCCGTACACCGGAGAGTAGAATGGGAACTGATAAAGACAAAAAGAAAGATGTATTTATGTTACGTGTTACTAACAACCAATTATTTCTCATGATACCAAATGGAAAGAAACTGGTGTTACCTTTTTTTGTGTCAATCTCTTGAATTTAAGTTTTGGTTGTACTTCCTTTTTTTTTTTACAGAATGTGACTGCGAGTGTTTCTTAAGTGGGTCAGGACCTTTGACCTCCTTAGCTGCCTACCAAGATGGAAGGTATGAATTGTGAATAGAATCATTTTTTTATGCTTAATAATAAGAAAAATCTACACTCTTTAGGCCTACCTACACCTGTAAAGTAATTGGAAACGTAAAAAAAAAATAATACAGATCTAAGTTGAATAAACTAAGATAAAAACAAACGTGACATTTTATTTCTATCCCTTCATTTTCTTCCATCCAGTGTTCTAGTCGGTTCGTTCAACCAAGGTGTTCAAGTGTTGAAGCTTTCAGGAAATCAGCTCACAAAATCTTGCCACTACTAAAATTATGTTTTATATTATAATATCATATATATGTAGTGTTTGCAAAGATGTACGTACCATTTTCTTGTTTCTGTGTGTTTTATTTATATTATTATCAGTGATATTTTCAAATTCTTTGTTTTCTCTCTCGTTATATGATGTTTGGTAGTTTTATTAACATGAATTCTTAGAAACTTTAGCATAAATACAAATATCATATTGTGTTGTTTCTAAGCCTGATATATAGACTGAATTTGATTACTTTGAGATTAGTGAATCTAGTCGATTGAGTAAGTAGGGTTATGAGGTTATTACACCTAGCTTCCAATCCCATAGTTTCTGTTTCTGTTCATTAATCTGCAAAGGGCCTATTGGCCTATCCTGCAGATAGTTTTACAGTTACAAGTTTGAAATGAAGTCATGTAGACATTTGTTTAAATTGTTCAGTGGCCTGAGTGTTTGTGATGCTAGCTGGAAGCTGATTCCATTCTGGAACTGCGATGTTATACCTAGATTGGTATCATTGAAGATTGTGCCCGTTGTTAGACCTCATTCTCGATGTATAGCTAGCTTCCAATCCTATAGTTTCTGTTTCCGTTTCTGTTCATTTTTGATTAATCTGCAAAGGACTTTAATAGAGATGACTTTAGTAATGAAGAAGTGAAGAGAAGAGTGTTACTACACCCATCAGTATGTACGAGTAGATCTGCTGACGGTTGTGGAGAGAAAGAAGTTGACTCGGTGCGGCCATACTACGATATCAAATAGCCTTTCCAAGCTTACTTCACGAAGCGCCACGGAGGAGATGAGGAGGGAACGAGGAGCAGAGGAAGACAGAAGAAAAGAGATGGAATGAAAGCGTCACTGAATGGACTTTCTCCAAGACCCAAACCCTGGCTCACGGCTGAATAAAAGTGGAAGAAACTGGTGTGGCAGTCCGTAGTTCAGCACCTTCACAAGCCTGGAAGGTGATGGGATACGTGAAACGTGAGACCAATCAAGATAAGGTCACTGTGTTTGGTAGGAAGACTCACATGACTGGAAGACTTAGTGCGTGTGAGTTTGAAGTCATAGAACAATCCCTTCCAGTCAGTCAGTGGGTTGTTTTGCCAGAAATTTTATCATTGAGAGTTTTTCTTGTGTTGATGAGCTTGTTGGAGAGCTGGCTCATTGGGATTTCTATTGACTTGTTCTTTATAGCTTTGAAGAAGGTTGTGAGTTTGTTTTTTAGCTCTTCTCTCTTTTTTATATATATATATATATATATATATGTACATGTATATGTATATGTAATATACACACCTCTAGAAGTCAACATTGCATCCGTTATAGTGTGTAACAAAGGGAGTTGCAGTCTACTTTCATGCCGATAATGGCAAGGATCAAACTGGGCGTGTGAATACTAGAGTTGAGCAAGTATTTGATTCTGGAATGTTCCCATATACATATGTTTGTGAATGAACCTCTCATAATTTCTTCTCCACTTGTGTAGCAGTAGCACCTGTGTTTCTCACTTGTAGTAGTAGTCATAGAATGGCCATAAAGACGCTTGCCCAATACTGTGTAACTGTATTCCGATATAATGCCGGTCCTAAAGAATCTCAGTGTTGGTAATTTGTGTTGCAATGTCTCTCCATGTGTAGGCTATCAATCCTGTGCTAGAGTCTTCAAAGCAAGTAGGTTTCTTTCTGTTTTTAGTTGTGCATTGTATGTCTTGTGTCTTCTCCACTTGGGTTTCAATGTTCCTGATGGCTGGGTGTTGGTATGTTTGTGTAGTTTTGTAAGTCATGGTTGAGTGTTGTTGTTGGCAATGATATCATGTTCTTGCTCTGTATTTTGGTTCCTCGCTTGGAGTTTGTATTTTCTCATCTCTCTTGAGGATGTGTCCAAATCATGTTCACCATTGTTCTTTGACCCTTTGACCAATAGGCCTAGTTTGGCAGTGGCCGTATAAATCACCTGTAGTAAAATTGAAAGTAAAAAGAGCAGGTCTGACCTGTCAACATTCTCGGCTGTGCCTGCATTTTAATTCTTTTTCTCATGCAGGACTTAAGTGGCGTCTGTGGCCGAGTGGTTAGGCTGCCGGACTTGGGATCATGAGGTCCCGGTCTTGAATCCTGGCTAAGCTAGCGGGGACGTTGTGTTCCTTGGGAAAGACATTTAATACGAATTTTTCCCATCTCAACTCAGGTGCAAATGGGTACAAGCACTAGCTTGGGAGTAAAAATATGTGTCATACTAACGTCCTGTCTAGGAGGTGATCATTAGGCTATCACCTGTTCTGCTTCACGCTATAGAAACCGGGATAAGCTCCGGCTCTGTGGGCCATCATAGCCTTGAAGAAACTTTATTTTTAAACAGGATTTAACTGAATTTAACAACAGGAGCATCCTAATGAAAAAAACTGTTTGAATATAAATTTTGAAAAGGAAAAAAAATGTAACATATATTATGTGTATATAACTTATACATCTATTTGAAAAAGTGAGCCACACATTCTGATTTTCGTTGGACGGAAAATTGACTACCCGATGAAATTGAGGAAAAATGGCGCCTTTGCACTTTTAATCAGCTGTAGACTGACACACTGACAGAGAACAGCCAGGTTGACAAATTAATAACTAGACACTTGTAATGGGTTTTCACAAATTTAATCTTTTCTGAAAGTATTTTAAAAAAGAGATGGAATGTATAGAAACTTGCAATATTAATTTATATAATTTATCTCTTCTTACAAGCTCCCAAAAAAATCTCAAGAAAAAGAAAGAAAGAAAGAAAATGTTTAAAGGGTGATTATGCTAGGAATAAAATGGCTAAGGAAGATTAAGAAATGTTTCATTTTTCTTTTTTTTTGCAATGTTGCTAGGAAGGCCTTGTCAAGCCACACTGAAGTGCCTGACATTGACATAAAGCCTTAGAGTTAAAACCCGTTTTGTTAAAAGCCAGCCTGTACTAGACATGCCTTATTCACATCTCTTTATCTTTCACTTATACAAGCATGCTTGGAGACAATGGTATTTAATGATTTATCATTATAATATTATAAACCTGAGTTTCTCTAATTTTGACCGCGGTTAACTCAGAAACCACTGTGTGTGTAGTGTGTGTTTGACTTCCTGATCTGTGACCAAACCAAAGTAGATTCCACTTCTGCCCGCTTGCATCACTTTGGAGAGAGGGGGTGGTGATGCGCAATGGCAGTTTAACGAGTTGTGTTGTACAATAAGTATTAAGGAACGTTGAATCATTGGCAGATGCGGTAAGCAAGAATGGTGGTATAACGGGTTATATTATTGTTTTTGAATAGTGTCATATCCGTATAAAGGTAGAATGGTGGTATAACAGGGGCCGGTATAACGGATTATTCCATTGTTTTTGAATAGTGTCATATCCGTATAAAGGTAGAATGGTGGTATAACAGGGGCGGTATAACGGATTACATTGTTTTTGAATAGTGTCATATCCATATAAAGGTGGAATGGTGGTCATATCCGTATAACAGGGGCGGTATAACGGATTATTCCATTGTTTTTGAATAGTGTCATATCCGTATAAAGGTAGAATGGTGGTATAACAGGGGCGGTATAACGGATTATTCCATTGTTTTTGAACAGTGTCATATCCGTATAAAGGTAGAATGGTGGTATAACAGGGGCGGTATAACGGATTATTCCATTGTTTTTGAACAGTGTCATATCCGTTTAAAGGTGGAATGGTGGTATAACAGGGTATAACGGATTATTCCATTGTTTTTGAACAGTGTATATCCGTTTAAAGGTGGAATGGTGGTATAACAGGGGGCGGTATAATTATTCCATTGTTTTTGAACAGTGTCATATCCGTTTAAAGGTGGAATGGTGGTATAACAGGGGGCGGTATAACGGATTATTCCATTGTTTTTGAATAGTGTCATATCCCTTTAAAGGTGGAATGGTGGTATAACAGGGGGCGGTATAACGGGTTACTATTTCATTGTTTTTTAATAGTGTCATATCCGTATAAAGGTAGAATGGTGGTATAACAGGGGGCGGTATAACGGGTTACTATTTCATTGTTTTTGAATAGTGTCATATCCGTATAAAGGTGGAATGGTGGTAAATGTGATATCAAGTAGGGTCATTAGTTTGTTTAAGTAATTCGATGCTGGGACTTTTCATTGTAACAACTGGAAATTGATGAATCAGTGACGTGGACAATAACAAATTTCCTCAATCACAGGCAAACAAATTTTTTTCATTAAATTTAGATAGGCCTACTGTATTGACTTTCTTCAAACGTTGCAATGGCAATAACCGAAAGCACGCTGTTTCAAACCTACATGCAAAAAATGGTGGTCCTGAGTGTAGGGGTTCCTGAGTTAACTGTGCTGAAAATTATGGAAAAAGAAAGTCAGATTTTGTATGTAATATATAGATGATATGACAATAATAACAATAACAATGTCTTCTTTTCTCATTCCAATACTTGTAACTTCAATTCATTCCTATAACCTGCATTCATGAATGAGATTTGCCACCTTTTAATGCTTTTCTTTATCTCTCTCTATATATATATTATATCTCACCATTGCCTGTCGTTATCCGTGTAAGGAGCAATTAAAGATGAACAAGCTATTCTTTCTCGAATATCTAAAAATAA
Source organism: Doris montereyensis (assembly GCA_037039925.1). Classification (NCBI taxonomy): domain Eukaryota; kingdom Metazoa; phylum Mollusca; class Gastropoda; order Nudibranchia; family Dorididae; genus Doris; species Doris montereyensis. The sequence continues at coordinate 208,595 of JAXRKP010000634.1, read as the reverse complement.
CCTACCCTGTCATCTCCATAATACATCATTCAACAAATTCAACCAATGAAAATATCTGAAGAAAATCTTCACTGCTCTACCCAAGGCTGTGAACATTTCCTTCAATCTGTTACGTTTCATGCTATTGAAACCGGAATAAGCTCCGGTCCTATTGGCCGTAACCGCCTTGAAGGAATTTGACTTTTATTTACTTTGTTTGTGAAGTGGTTATTCACATCTTTCTCAAGATTTATCAAACGCTCCACGTGCAAATGAAGACCGTCACAACCATGAATATTCACATGTATATAGAGAGGAATTTTTCTGTTTTCTCTCTCTTTTGTCATATTATGATCCCTTTATGAGTTTAAGTCCATACGAACGTTTTATTATGTGATGATAGTAGTAAAAGTAGGCGCTTATTGTAATATTATTATCGTATGTTGAATTTCTCTCCGAGTGTATTAATATTGACACTATTCGTTTTACGCCATCAATGCATTTTCACTTTATTTGGGGTTTTTTTTATCTTACATATGTGTACCTAAATATCATCCTTTTGTGATATTTGCTACAATGCTGAGAGTAAGAATAAGAGTGTAATAGTTGTTGATTTATTGATTGTTTTTTTATCCTTTTATTATTATTTTTTTGTAGGTTTTCTTGTTGTTGGTGGATTTGTTTTGGGAGGGGGAAAGTGGGTTAACTTGATTTGAACAAAAAAGATGGAGGTTGGAGGGGCTGTAAATAGGTATAAGCGCTAGCTTGGGAGTAAAATCCTGCATCACACTAGCGTTCTGTCTAGGAAGGGATTATTATCCACTGTTCCGCTACTGGCTATTATAAGGCTGTCGTAAGAGTCTGTTACTGTTATAGAAACTGGGATTTATAAGGCTGTCGTAAGAGTCTGTTGTAGAAACTGGGATTTATAAGGCTGTCGTAAGAGTCTGTTACTGTTATAGAAAACCGGGATTTATAATAAGAGTCTGTTACTGTTATAGAAACCGGGATTTATAAGGCTGTCGTAAGAGTCTGTTACTGTTATAGAAACTGGGATTTATAAGGCTGTCGTAAGAGTCTGTTACTGTTATAGAAACTGGGATTTATAAGGCTGTCGTAAGAGTCTGTTACTGTTGTAGAAACTGGGATTTATAAGGCTGTCGTAAGAGTCTGTTACTGTTATAGAAACCGGGATTTATAAGGCTGTCGTAAGAGTCTGTTACTGTTATAGAAACCGGGATTTATAAGGCTGTCGTAAGAGTCTGTTACTGTTATAGAAACCGGGATTTATAAGGCTGTCGTAAGAGTCTGTTACTGTTATAGAAACCGGGATTTATAAGGCTGTCGTAAGAGTCTGTTACTGTTATAGAAACCGGGATTTATAAGGCTGTCGTAAGAGTCTGTTACTGTTATAGAAACCGGGATTTATAAGGCTGTCGTAAGAGTCTGTTGTAGAAACTGGGATTTATAAGGCTGTCGTAAGAGTCTGTTACTGTTATAGAAACTGGGATTTATAAGGCTGTCGTAAGAGTCTGTTATAGAAACTGGGATTTATAAGGCTGTCGTAAGAGTCTGTTATAGAAACTGGGATTTATAAGGCTGTCGTAAGAGTCTGTTACTGTTATAGAAACCGGGATTTATAAGGCTGTCGTAAGAGTCTGTTGTAGAAACTGGGATTTATAAGGCTGTCGTAAGAGTCTGTTATAGAAACTGGGATTTATAAGGCTGTCGTAAGAGTCTGTTACTGTTATAGAAACTGGGATTTATAAGGCTGTCGTAAGAGCCTGGAAGGAACTTTACTTACTGAACTTCATTTTTCATTTTGTACTTTTTTTGTGCTTTTTTGCATTTTGTATGAAATTCTTGCCCCAAGTATCACTAATGTATTGTCATGCAAAAGTTCATAGAATTGAATCTCACACTGGCATTATTAAAACACATTGCCGGCTCACAATTAATTGTATTATCTCCTCTACGGGGAGTGAAACCTGGACCTTACAGTCGTTACACAGTATATTAAGTAGAGTACAAGCAGCTGAAATTAAATAGTCTAAGAAGAGTAGTAGGGAAAACTAAAAGAGACAAAATCAGAACCACATGAATAAGAGATCAAACCAAAGCAGATGGCTTAGAAACTAAGATAGAAATGAATCAACTGAGGTGGTTTGGGAATGCAAACAGAATGAATGACAATAGAATAGCTAAATCAGTATACAGTGCTAAAACCCAAGGTAAAAGACCAAAAGGCAGACCTCAGAGAAAGTGGGAAGAAGATATAAAAGAGGCATTAGAGCAAATAAATTTAATAGAAAATGCCAGGACAGGGCAACCTGGACAAAGATCATATCGAGCATCTAAACCCATACGACAGAAGGTAGAATGGGAACTGATAAAGAAGGAAAGAAATCTTAACTACGCTCAAAGCCATTTTGAGAAGAAAAAGAAGCTCAAAAGTTGTCAGCTGTTGGAAAGAGAATCTAGAAGCAAGGACAAAATATTGAAATTTACCCCGTCCACCATCACAGTGTTCTCATCGTGAATTAAGAGGAAACAGCAAGATGAAAGATCAGGGAAAGAAGGAAAGGAAAGAAGCAAGATGTACCGCTTAGCAGAACCCGCCAACCACCCGCAAAATCTTATGTGTAGTTAGAACAATTGCAGAACCTGATGATAATTTGAATGCCAAAATCACCTTATGTGTAATTAGAATAATTGAGGAATCTGATAATGATGATAATTTGAATGTCAAAATCACCTTATGTGTAGTTAGAATAATTGAGGAATCTGATAATGATGATAATTTGAATGTCAAAATCACCTTATGTATAGTTAGAATAATTGAGGAATCTGATAATAATTAGAATGTCAAAATCACCTTATGTATAGTTAGAACAATTGAGGAATCTGATAATGATAATAATTTGAATGCCAAAATCACCTTATGTATCGTTAGAATAATTGAGGAATCTGATAATAATTTGAATGCCAAAATCATTTTATGTGTAGTTAAGACAATTTATAAATCTGAACCAATATGAAAGGTACGGATGATGGTTGCTATTGTAATCCTGGTGTGTTTATTGTCTTTCTCTCTCAGTATCATCGTTCTTTATACATGTAATAATAATAATAAGGATAATGATGACAAACATTTATAGAGTGCTTTTCTCGCTATTAAAGAGGCTTAAATCTAAGCGCTTTATAATATTATATATTATTTATTATATAGTAAACATTATGTCTATAGGACATAGACCAGCATTGATAAGAATTGTAGTTGAAAATGAGGATACCCCATTAAAATCTCTGTGCATTAAAACCACAAGTTAGAATTTTATCCGTTCCCATTCTACTTTCCTGTGCATGGGTTAAGATGTCCGAAATGAAATGATCTTTCTCCAGTCTACCCTGTCCAGACAATTTCTGTGTTTCATCTGTAAAGGTTAAATGTCTTTGTGTTCGGTCTTCTTTTAGTATATTATCTTCTTCCGACTTTTTCCGAGATCTGCCTTTTGGTCTTTTACTACCTTGTTTGTTGTATATTTAATCTAAAAAAAGAATAAGAAATTTTGTGCAGCAAAACAAATTTAATCTTTTATAATATTTTGTCTTTACTTTTATTTCCTCTTATGACTCAGGTGTTTTAGCGTCGAGGGTACAAAATGTAGATGCGATTTTCTCTCCTGATCTTGACGTACAGCCTCCATAGGAGAAATGTCAAGTGACCTCAGCATTACATGAACCCCATAATATTTTGTATTCTTCTTGTGGGCAGTTGGCCGGTGCTGCTAGTAGGTTCTACTTCTTTCCTTTTTACTCTTTCACCGTTTCTTTTTAATTCACCCTGACTGAGATCACCGCAATGGTGAATGGGGTATATTTCAATACAACAAATCAAATAATTAAAAACACAAAGTAAATGTATTCTTCTTTTATTTGGCTGGGGTAGGTTTGGATTTGTTAAAGTTAAATGATATGATACACGTATATATATATGGTTTTAGTTATTTAGTTATTATTACCGTGGCTCATATTTTCAACGTGGACATTTCCATTTCGCAATAATTTTCCATTTCGTTATCAAATTATGTTGTAAATATGTTTGCTTATGTGTGAAAATAATTACGATTTAGACCTCATTTCCAACCAAATAATAATATTTTTCCTTAAGTTAGAAAAAAAAAATTTGTTCAAGTTCAACGTTTATATTTTCTCAATTTTTTTCCGAAATAAAACCCAGCCCTGGTCCATTTAAGCGAGTCGACACCTGTCCCATCGGAGATGGTTGATAAAAAGGAGTTCTTGTGGGCAGATCACACAACACTGTGCATTTTAAATATCCCTTGGCTGTTTACAGGGCAATCCGGGTTAAATAAAAAAAAAATCCTACCAAAAAACCCAGATTACCTTAATTGTGGACGGGGTAAAATCAAAATGCATACCGGTACGATTTAGATTTTAAGCTAAAACTGAGTCTTAATTAGTCTTATTAATAAACATGTATGTATTTTTATTTGAATGAGACGGGGGATAATTTTGTTTTTATCCAAGATTAAAATTAAGAATATTTGCCTTACACTTACACCTTGACTTCAATATTGTGTCACAATTTCGTGTTCGATGTCAACATTCCTGATCAATAAAATTAATTTGTAAAAAAAAGATTCAATGTCATCTATTTATCTCTTTTGTTCATGATATATGATATACATCTAAATATGTACCGGTTGACCACATTTTAACAATCAAGTGTGAGATTAGCATCATCACTATCAAGTGTCTTGCAGCGTGGCGCCGGTGGTCGGCCGGTTAGGCTGCCGGGCTGGGGATCATGACATCAGGTCCCGAGTTTGAATCCTAGCAAAGCCAGGTCCGATGTTGTGTTCCTTGGGAAAGACACTTAACATGCATTTCCCCACTCTACCCAGGTGCAAATGGGCACAAGCACTAGCTTGGGAGTAAAAACCTGCGTCAGACTAGCGTCCTGGCCAGGTGGTGATTATTGTCACTTGTTCTGCTTCACGCTATAGAAACCGGGATAAGCTCCGGCTCTATAGGCCTTAAGGGCTTTGAAGAAACTTTTTTACCTTACACCTTGACTTCATTATTGTGTCACAATTTCGTGTTCGATGTCGTCAACATTCGGATCAATAAAATAAATTTGTCAAAGATTAAAAAAAAATTTAATGTCATTTATTTATCTCTTTTATTCATGATATATGATATTCATCTAAATATACACCTGTTGACCACATTTTAACAATCAAGTGTGAGATTAGCATCGTCACTATCAATCAAGTGTGAGATTAGCATCATCACTATCAAGTCAAGTGTGAGATTAGCATCGTCACTATCAATCAAGTGTGAGATTAGCATCATCACTATCAATCAAGTGTGAGATTAGCATCATCACTATCAATCAAGTGTGAGATTAGCATCGTCACTATTAATCATGTGTGAGATTAGCATCGTCACTATTAATCAAGTGTGAGATTAGCATCATCACTATTAATCAAGTGTGAGATTAGCATCATCACTATTAATCAATTGTGAGATTAGCATCGTCACTATTAATCAAGTGTGAGATTAGCATCGTCACTATTAATCAAGTGTGAGATTAGCATCGTCACTATTAATCAAGTGTGAGATTAGTATCATCACTATCAATCAAGTGTGAGATAAGTGTGAGATTAGCATCATCACTATCAAATCAAGTGTGAGATTAGCATCATCACTATCAATCAAGTGTGAGATAAGTGTGAGATTAGCATCATCACTATTAATCAAGTGTGAGATTAGCATCGTCACTATTAATCATGTGTGAGATTAGCATCATCACTATCAATCAAGTGTGAGATTAGCATCGTCACTATCAATCAAGTGTGAGATTAGCATCATCACTATCAATCAAGTGTGAGATTAGCATCATCACTATCAATCAAGTGTGAGATTAGCATCGTCACTATTAATCAAGTGTGAGATTAGCATCATCACTATTAATCAAGTGTGAGATTAGCATCATCACTATTAATCAAGTGTGAGATTAGCATCATCACTATTAATCAAGTGTGAGATTAGCATCGTCACTATTAATCAAGTGTGAGATTAGCATCATCACTATTAATCAAGTGTGAGATTAGCATCGTCACTATCAAATCAAGTGTGAGATTAGCATCATCACTATCAATCAAGTGTGAGATAAGCATGAGATTATCATCATCACTATCAAATCAAGTGTGAGATTAGCATCATCACTATCAATCAAGTGTGAGATTAGCATCATCACTATCAATCAAGTGTGAGATTAGCATCATCACTATTAATCAAGTGTGAGATTAGCATCGTCACTATCAATCAAGTGTGAGATTAGCATCATCACTATCAATCAAGTGTGAGATTAGCATCATCACTATCAATCAAGTGTGAGATTAGCATCATCACTATCAATCAAGTGTGAGATTAGCATCATCACTATCAAATCAAGTGTGAGATTAGCATCATCACTATCAATCATTAGCATCATCACTATCAATCAAGTGTGAGATTAGCATCATCACTATCAATCAAGTGTGAGATTAGCATCATCATTATCAATCAAGTGTGAGATTAGCATCATCACTATCAAATCAAGTGATTGAGATTAGCATCATCACTATCAAATCAAGTGTGAGATTAGCATCATCACTATCAATCAAGTGTGAGATTAGCATCATCACTATCAATCAAGTGTGAGATTAGCATCATCACTATCAAATCAAGTGTGAGATTAGCATCATCACTATCAATCAAGTGTGAGATTAGCATCATCACTATCAATCAAGTGTGAGATTAGCATCATCACTATCAATCAAGTGTGAGATTAGCATCATCACTATCAATCAAGTGTGAGATTAGCATCATCACTATCAAATCAAGTGTGAGATTAGCATCATCACTATCAAATCAAGTGTGAGATTAGCATCATCACTATCAATCAAGTGTGAGATTAGCATCATCACTATCAATCAAATGTGAGATTAGCATCATCACTATCAATCAAGTGTGAGATTAGCATCATCACTATCAAATCAAGTGTGAGATTAGCATCATCACTATCAATCAAGTGTGAGATTAGCATCATCACTATCAAATCAAGTGTGAGATTAGCATCATCACTATCAAATCAAGTGTGAGATTAGCATCATCACTATCAATCAAGTGTGAGATTAGCATCATCACTATCAAATCAAGTGTGAGATTAGCATCATCACTATCAATCAAGTGTGAGATTAGCATCATCACTATCAAATCAAGTGTGAGATTAGCATCATCACTATCAATCAAGTGTGAGATTAGCATCATCACTATCAATCAAGTGTGAGATTAGCATCATCACTATCAATCAAGTGTGAGATTAGCATCATCACTATCAATCAAATGTGAGATTAGCATCATCACTATCAATCAAGTGTGAGATTATCATCATCACTATCAATCAAGTGTGAGATTAGTATCATCACTATCATTTTATCAAATCAAGTGTGAGATTAGCATCATCACTATCAATCAAGTGTGAGATTAGCATCATCACTATCAATCAAGTGTGAGATTAGCATCATCACTATCAATCAAGTGTGAGATTAGCATCATCACTATCAATCAAGTGTGAGATTAGCATCATCACTATCAAATCAAGTGTGAGATTAGCATCATCACTATCAATCAAATGTGAGATTAGCATCATCACTATCAAATCAAGTGTGAGATTAGCATCATCACTATCAAATCAAGTGTGAGATTAGCATCATCACTATCAATCAAGTGTGAGATTAGCATCATCACTATCAATCAAGTGTGAGATTAGCATCATCACTATCAATCAAGTGTGAGATTATCATCATCACTATCAATCAAGTGTGAGATTAGTATCATCACTATCAATCAAGTGTGAGATTAGCATCATCACTATCAATCAAGTGTGAGATTAGCATCATCACTATCAAGTCAAGTGTGAGATTAGCATCATCACTATTCAAATCAAGTGTGAGATTAGCATCATCACTATCAAGTCAAGTGTGAGATTAGCATCATCACTATCAATCAAATGTGAGATTAGCATCATCACTATCAATCAAGTGTGAGATTAGCATCATCACTATCAAATCAAGTGTGAGATTAGCATCATCACTATCAAATCAAGTGTGAGATTAGCATCATCACTATCAATCAAGTGTGAGATTAGCATCATCACTATCAATCAAGTGTGAGATTAGCATCATCACTATCAATCAAGTGTGAGATTAGCATCATCATTATCAATCAAGTGTGAGATTAGCATCATCACTATCAATCAAGTGTGAGATTAGCATCATCACTATCAATCAAGTGTGAGATTAGCATCATCACTATCAATCAAGTGTGAGATTAGCATCATCACTATCAATCAAGTGTGAGATTAGCATCATCACTATCAAATCAAGTGTGAGATTAGCATCATCACTATCAATCAAGTGTGAGGTTAGCATCATCACTATCAAGTCAAGTGTGAGATTAGCATCATCACTATCAAGTCAAGTGTGAGATTAGCATCATCACTATCAATCAAGTGTGAGATTAGCATCATCACTATCAAATCAAGTGTGAGATTAGCATCATCACTATCAAGTCAAGTGTGAGATTAGCATCATCACTATTCAAGTGTGAGATTAGTATCATCACTATCAATCAAGTGTGAGATTAGCATCATCACTATCAAGTCAAGTGTGAGATTAGCATCATCACTATCAAGTCAAGTGTGAGATTAGCATCATCACTGTCAAGTCAAGTGTGAGATTAGCATCATCACTATCAAGTCAAGTGTGAGATTAGCATCATCACTATCAAGTCAAGTGTGAGATTAGCATCATCACTATCAAGTCAAGTGTGAGATTAGCATCATCACTATCAAGTCAAGTGTGAGATTAGCATCATCACTATCAAGTCAAGTGTGAGATTAGCATCATCACTATCAAGTCAAGTGTGAGATTAGCATCATCACTATCAATCAAGTGTGAGATTAGCGTCATCACTATCAAGTCAAGTGTGAGATTAGCATCATCACTATCAAGTCAAGTGTGAGATTAGCATTATCACTATCAAATCAAGTGTGAGATTAGCATCATCACTATCAAGTCAAGTGTGAGATTAGCATCGTCACTATCAAGTCAAGTGTGAGATTAGCATCATCACTGTCAAGTCAAGTGTGAGATTAGCATCATCACTATCAAGTCAAGTGTGAGATTAGCATCATCACTGTCAAGTCAAGTGTGTTGCTGTGCAGTGTTGCTGATCATGTTCTACCACCACACTCCTCGATCACTTTTATCAGGTTGTTTACGTTCTTTGTCTTCAGCCATCTTGCAATTCCATTCCATCCACTCCAGTCTTTTTCCTTTGTTGTCCCCTAGATGTCGTTCCATCGATATTTCCCAGTGGTGACCGGATGGTTCATTTTCTCCTCCTCATTAATTACATGTCCAAAAGAAGTTGCCTGCCTTTTTTTTCATTTTGTTGAGGAGAGTTCTACGTGTCTCTGCCTGTTTGATAATGTTTTCGTCCGTTTCTTTGTCCATGAGACATGCATATCTCTATATTATATATATAATTCTGACTACTGAGTTAGTCATTCTTTGTTCGCCAAAGGCTCCGTTACCAGGCCACTAAGACTTAAGCGTAACCATTTTTTACATATAGGTTCTAAATGATCTCCAGATCGTTTTCATTTGAGCAATTCTTCTACAAGAAGTGACGTTTCAATATTGAAAATGTCTTTGTTTCCCCATCTTTGAGTGGAATTTTCATTCCCCAAGGTCGCCGTTTTTAACCAGGTTATAAAAGCAAGCGCCATTCACGCCTACTACCTGTGCAACCTCAATGTTGTATACTGACCCGATCTAATAATCGTACTTGGTATCAGTATCACCCAGGATGTAACAATAAACGTGTTTGTTTGTAACACATTAGTCGCTGGATAAAAGCACACTGCATAAAACTAAAAAACACACTGCATGAATACACGCCTACATCTGCTGACCAAATTTTGACTAAATAATAAAAGTGTCCTCAAAAACACAAGGTATGCATAAAAGCACACTTTTTCCTGCGCCCAAAGGGTGTGCGTTTATCCAGCGACTACAGTATTTGATATGTAGGAGATGAGTATACATACATACATACATACACCAATTCCGACAATAACCTTTCACCCCAATTGTCGGCTCGGGATCATCTTCCCTCAACTACACATTTGACAATTTTGGAGTTGTAAGTTGTACACGTGTTCATCATCAGGATTTATAGTTACAGTCTGTTCAGTAGTCACTGGATAAATCATAAACGCACACCCTTTGGGTGCAGGAAATAGTGTGCTTTTATACATACCGTGTGTTTATGAGAACACTTTCGTTACATACAGTGTATATATAGTTAAGATTTGATCAGTTGCTGTAGGTGTGTGCTTATGCAGTGTGTTTTTAATATTTATCCAGCGACTACTGTATCCCCGCACAAGTGCAGGCTCACCCACTAGTGTACATCATTTATTATATATGTCCCCTGGCAGGTCATTTCATTCAACAAAGTCCTTCTCAACTCCCGGGGAGCATACAGTACATAAACCTGTTTGTTCAGATGTTTTTCATTTTCATACTAGTAGTAGTAACACGCTGACAAAATCTTCTTTCCCTACTTATAACTGGGTACTCATTCACACCTGAGTCAAGTGAGGAAGATAGAGTAAAATTCCTTTCCTGCTGTAGTAAGAGTTCATTTTTGTAGATTTTGATAGAAAAAAACCCCTGAAATCTTTCAACCATTGGCGGAGTTCAAACCCACTACCTTTTGGTTGAGAGGCTGACACCTTGCCTCTGGACTACAGAGTCCCCCAAGAGGAAAAGTGGAAAGATGGAGGACCTACCTTAGTACAACAGTACACATGTACCACTCAGTAGCAACCGTCAAGCACTCACAAAAAAGTATAAAGAATGTACTGTAGCTGTAAATAAGCGAAGCATAAAATTAATATTATGTGTGCTTTGTTGAAATTTTTCTGTCCATCATGTATGTGATCTCATTCTCTCTCACTCAGTAATCTGAGAGTGAATAAAGGATGAAATGAGTCAGTGAAAGTGAAAGGACACAAGTAGGAGCAGAGAGCCTAGCAGCACCACTACCATTACCAACAACGCCCACCGAATAGTTGGTGACACACAAAATGTGTGAAAGTGAAAGTTAGTAAAGTTAAGTCACTAAAAATAGACTGCGATCTGCGACCAAAAAAAAATCCGTAAAAAAACCCAAGAATGTTTTGTTTCCTTGAATTCCACCCCATTTATCATATGCGGTGATCTCAGGGTGAGGCAATTGAGAGGGTTTTGTTTGTTTAATCGAAATTTACCTCGTCAACCATTAATTAATAATTGTGGTGATGTCATGGTGAATTAAGATTAAGAGGAAACAGCAAGATGAAAAAGAGAAATAAAGAGTAAAAGCAAAAGGAAAGACATAGGACCTACCAGTACCACTCAGCAGCACCTGCTATGTAAAAACAGAAGCAAAAAAAGCCTGAAAAAAATAACTGTAACACAGACCTTCCATTTCCATTCACCCTTGTCAAAATAAATGTAACACAAACCTTCCATTTCCATTCACCCTTGACAAAATTGCCTGAAAAATGTCTCTGGCCAAATGTTATGCAATATTATACAAAACATACACTGTTACATAATATTATGACAATGCTGAGACATCCAGACAGTTACCTTATTAGTTTTGTATTTTAAATACTTATAAATAATATCACCTGATGAAGAGACAGCCAGGAAACAACATTAGGAGCAGCACCATAAGGTATAAAGAGATTGAAGTCGATCTGACTACAGCTGGCAGAACATTGTTACTATTCAGGATCTGTCTCTTTTTCGTATGACTCACACTGTTGCCAGAATGCCGTGTGATGTGTGATTTTCCTTTCTGACTGTAGTCAAGTTTAGTTTTAAAATACATGCAGAATACCAGGCCTGGATTAGCGAGTTTTCTAACATAAACAGACAAGAAATCTCCGTTCCCATCCCCCATCCTTCTCTAACCGATTCCATCGAAATTTATTTCTCACGCCATTTTCTATAGATTTAATGTCTGAATTCCTATGAACAAAGTCAAGAATTTCCGACGTGATGAAACTTTTGCAAGTTCAAGGTAGAGATCTAGATTGATACGTAGTTGTTAACAAAGCAAAGTCATTTCTGCCCATTCGAATAATCGAGAAAAAAAAAATTTTCTTTTTTTCCCGTTTGGTGGGAAAATGTTAGCAAAAGATACAATTGCCGACGTTCCGCCTAAAGGCAGAGAAATGGAAGGTCTGATTAAAATTTAAAAAACGAAGCCGTAACACAAGGAAAAGAATTAAATACATTTTCATTTTATTGGGGGGGGGGGTCACAGACACAACAAACCCATGAGCCTTTATGATATTTTGATCCAACACAAAACATTCAACGTAAAATAAAAACAAAAACCTGATAAAAATATATAATAATAATACTGCAGACATTCAACGTGCAAACTCTTTACTGACAAGTAAATTTGCTGACCACCCAAGGTCATTTCAACTTCATCAGACTTTCTTCCTCGCGCCTGTGAATTGTCATGTCATTACCTTTCTTTATTGGCTAAGAAAGAGACAAAAAAAATTAAGACTTGACCATTAATGTAAGTCGCACACATGATGAAGTAATACTCCAGTGTTTTGAAATCCGCTTAAAATGACACACCTATATTTCTAAATAAAGAAAATACCTAGTACAAACAAACAGAGAGACATACGATACGACATTTCGTCACGGTCGCCACCGTCTTTGTGTGGAGTAATTTTGGTATTCAATAACAAATATTTTAATAAAGAAAAACGTATTCTTATTATTCGTTCACATACATCTAACAATAACTTTCCCCACATCAATTCTGTAATATATAAAATCATTCAAATTTTCAAATTCAACTGATGAAAATAACTTAATTTTTTAAAATCTGCATTGCTGTGGTGAACATAATTTCCTTCCAGCCGTTTTTGTAAAATGATTGTTTTTAGGTCTTACTAAAAAAGTTGACACGCTCCGAATAGCAATAGCGACCTGCAGCAACAGCAGGCTCATTGCCCGCATAAATAAGGTAAAGTTCCTCCAAGGCCGTTACAGCCCATATAGAGCTGGAGCATATCCCGGTTTCAATAACGTTAAGCGAAACAGGTGATCGGACAAGACGCTAATCTGATGCAGACTTTTACTCCCAAGCTATTGCTCGTACCCATTTTTGTTTACCTGGGTTGAGTGGGGAAAATGCGTGATACGTGTCTATCCCAAGAAACACAATGTCGGACCCTAGCTTTGAAAGGAATCAAACCCGGGACCTCCGGCAGCCCAAACGCTCGGCCACTGCATAAATAAACGGGTCACAAAATACAAATTGTTGAGGTGAAGCAAGCAAAGTAATGAGAAAATGAGTTTCAGGCGAGTTTGATGAGAACGGCTTTCATGTAAAAAAACCATGAATGCTAGTAATATAATATAGTAATAAATCATTTCACAGACTGTACAAACTTACTTGAAATATTAATACGTTGATGGACAAATGCTCAAGGAATTTATCTACATGTTTAGTTTTGTGTTTTTTAAATTCTTTAATTTACTTACCGGTACACAAAAATATAAATCAGGCAGTAATGGACGTACGTAGAGAGCAAAAAAAAAAGTTTATTTTTACGGTTAATAGGCAACACACAAAGCAACAAACAATGCATGGAGTGCGAGCGGGGTTGGAATAACGTTGAAAGAAAATATTTGGTAATCGCTTCTAACGGCAAAGAAATGTCAATCATTATTACAAGTAAGTGTTTCATCGCAGCATATTCCTTCTTCTTCTTATCAACAACGGTGCAGGGGAGTAAACGTTCACTCGTCTTTTTCTCATGGCGGGATGCTTTTCTGTCCGCAAATGTTAAAAAAAAGAACAAAGTAAGCTTCACAGCATAGTGTACTACCTGTACTAGTCAAACTATAGCAAACTTGGTGAAAAAAAAAAGAAAACAAAACAATGATGGAAATGAAAAAAAAAACCCAACCAAAACCCTCAATTAATTTATGAGTAAATACAAAAACAAAGGCGACCAAAAGAATACAGTGAGTGATGATGTCATTGTCAGGAGGTAAGTGGCGTAAACAATTTGCATCTGCCGAGAAAAGTTTCCATGTCCATAATAAAATAACCGCTCAGGGTGACGGCCTTCAGAAAGAAGATTGTAGTAGACAGGAAAGGGAAATCTCTGTGGGGTGGGGTGGGGTGGGGGTGGATGTCCCCATTAATCTCAAGCATAACAAAAACAATACCAAAAAAAGGGAAACAAAACAACAAACCGTGCACACAAAAAACTTGGCCATATTCATATACACAAAGTGTTAAATCACAAAACATCTCCCACTGTATATGTTTTTTTTACACGATTGCACCTGAGCAATACATAACACGTATACATATCTCTTTAACCCTGACTCTAGTCTGACATTGATTCATTTCCTTCTCTTTATATATTTTTTAACGGCGAATCTTAAGTACGTAGGACACATCAACTGCGATACAGGCTCTTGTCGTCCTCATCATCATATCCATATTAGAAGAAATGATAAGATGAAGTCAACAATCCAGATACCAGCCACATTAAAAAACAACTTCAGAGTTCCTGGACTGGGAGCGGGACACGAGTGCTGGTTGATCGGAATTGATACAATTGAAAATGTTCAGGACGCTATTGATTGGGGAAGATTGCCATTGAAGAACTGAAGAAAAAGCTACATTCAATAAGTTTCCCGGCCCATGCTCTATTAAACAAAAATGGTTAAATAAAGAAGCCAAAAAAAATTTGCAAAGCAGCACTACACACCATTAGAGAAAAAGAATGGAACACTAAAATGTGTAAAAGAAAAATTGATTTTACGTGTAAACCAGATCTAAGACTTCTTTCAGTTCCAATATGCGAGCGTTCACTGTTGGTGTTCTTATAATGCCCGGGAATTCCCGGTGCGCCAGAAACTTACTGAATGCAGCTTACGTTTTACATCTAAATATAAAGTCTATAGACCCAATTTGAAGCAACACTGTCATCAAAATTAGATTTTTTAAAGATCAAAATACGAATACAGTAGTCGCTGGATAAACGCACACCCTTTGAGCGCAGGAAAAAGCGTGTTTTTATGCAAACTGCGTGTTTATGGGAACATTGTGTTTATGGGAACACTTTTATTATATAGTAAAAATTCGGTCAGCAGATGTAGGCGTGTGGCGTGTGTTTATGCAGAGTGTGCTTTTATCCAGTGACTACCGTATTGCTGAATCAATACAACTGTGTTACCAGAATAAAAGAAATGAGAAAACAACAAGTGCACTGTGACACACTGTGATGTCACGGTGCAGGGCGGCCAGC
The DNA here is from genome assembly GCA_037039925.1 of Doris montereyensis. NCBI lineage: Eukaryota > Metazoa > Mollusca > Gastropoda > Nudibranchia > Dorididae > Doris > Doris montereyensis. The sequence goes on along the minus strand of JAXRKP010000634.1, from coordinate 193,126 downwards.
TAGCAGTAGCAACAATAAAAGCTTCAATGCCTGAGATGATATGGAATATCGCTAAATATTTTCATCTGCCAAAGTAAAGTCACTGAAAAACCTGGAATAAATCTTTCGTCTCCCCCAGCTCCCTAGCCACTACCACCACCACCCACCCACAATAACAAAACAAACAAGAAAGCCAACAAAGCCCTCTCCACCCCAAAAAAATCGAGCACACACAAATTGGGCGTATCTAGACTGATAACCCACTCAAATAATAAATAGGGCATCTTCTTTCATCAAAAAATTACCCCATCCATTCACCATAATGCATAATGTGGTGATTGATCTCAGGGTGTGAATTTAGAGAAAATGGCAAGATGAAATAAGTGCAAGAGGAGAAAAGAAAGAAGTAGGACCTACCAGCAACGCCCATTGACCATGCACTATCAGAAATAGGGCCACACGACTAATTTCACACAGAAATGTTTTTGAGTTCACTGAAAGTCACCCCTGCCCACCATACACCGATATTTCAGGCTGTATAAAGGGGCAACAGCAAGATGAGAGGTAAGCTGCCAACCTTTTCAAATGCTAAAAAGACGGATTCTGACTGCGCAAACAATTTTTCTTTAAGATTCCCGACAACGTGGATGATTCAACTTGAATTAATCCGCTTTAAGGAAGATAAAAAATAATAATTAAATTTTACAAGCTGTTCTTTCTGGCGAAATACAGCGGCATTATTATGAACTCAGAATAGCATCTCAGAATTTCTCTCTGAGTTTCTCCCGTTAACTTTGGATGTGTACTACCGTCTCAAGGCAACAACAAACAAACAAAATCCAACCCATACTAACTATATTTGTTTTGGGGTTTTTCTAGCACTAGTTCACCGCTATGTATCCATGACGCTTATGTTGGCTTTTAAATGCAAAATATGACAAAGAACACAGGGAAAAAGAAATATAACCCAATTGCAATGTGTGAACATGTATGAATTATATCTACACAATGAAGGTAAGATATGCAAGTCGCAAGTGCCTATGATGATGATGATGATGATGATGATGATGATGATGATGATGAACATCCTCCGTGTCTCCACAAAAGAGAAGGGTTATCAAACGTTACAGAAATCATCAACTGAAATTAGTTTTTCTGACAATCCACTCAACATGCATGAAAAATATCAAACAACAAACAATGACTGTACAGATTCAACAGCGTGGAAAATGCTCTGTACAAATATAAACCATACACAAAAGTACATCATGTATGTTATTGTCATATATCTTGAAAAGGCTTCATTTTGACAAGCGAATATCCTAATGACCCCTGACCAGAGAAGATGAGGGAAAAAAATATGTTTTTATTCTTTAAAACTAAACTGTCTCTACAATTGTGGAATTTTCATATCGCCTGAGAACTCGCTAAGTTTTAAGGCTCTCTCTGTTTCTCCATCTCTCTCTCTCTTTTCGTATCGTCACATACACGAGATCTCGAGGATCAGCGAATGCCTCGCTCTCAAACAGACAGACAGACACACACACTCTCTCTCTCTCTCCACACATACAGAAGATCCCGAGGCGAGGATCAAAGTGAATACCTCGCTCAGACACACACACTCTCTCTCTCTCCATCTCTTCACATACAGAAGATCTCAAGGATCTTAGTGAATGCCTCACACACACACAGACACACACACACACACACTCGCTCTCTCCCTAGCAGCTGCTCTCCTGTTGGCAACCCCGAGCCCCACGCTCTGTCGCTTCTTTTCTTCCCACCACCGCCTCCTCCCTCTCCCGAATGCCTGCCCCTGTCAACGTCATCACAATGGGGAGCGACTCAAAACGCGGCCGTATTGGAAGGATGTCGCCCTCGTCGTCACCTAATTCATCGTTTGCTGCTGGGGTGCCCACCGCCTCGCATTGGCATCTTGAAATTGGAAGCGGCTTGATGCTGAAGTTGATACGCCAGTTGATGAATCTTGAAACCATACAGTCTGCATGGGACAGAATAAGATTAAATTCTACAAGCCACTGAAACAAGTACTGGTTACATAACTACGGGTCAGTGTGGGCATAGTAAAAAAAAAAACACTGGAAAAAATTGTTCACCTTCATAAACATAATTTTTAAAATCGAGAACATTTTTCACCCGGCCGACCAGGGCTTGAACCACGACCTTTTGATTGAGAGACTGACACCCTTGCCTCTGGACTACCAAGTCCCCTTGTTGTGACTGTAAGTCTGATAATGATCATAATATAACTCCAACTCCAACACTGTCAAATGTGTAGGAGGTGGGACAACAATATCGACTGTGAAACTGTCTGAACACGTAAGTGCGTGTAACAGATCATCGAACAGGGCTGCAATATGTTGTGCTTCTTAGATTTCAGTTTAATAACTATTTTAGTACTTAGACTGTAGTACATGGAAAGAAATAATCAGTTGTGCACAAAATGGACTAATAAGGCTAGAGTTGAACTTTATAAAAGATTTAAACAAGTTAATCCATTCCTTTAAATATGAGGTTAGAGTTTCCGAAACGGGAAGGAAAAAATTTCTATATTTGTGTATATGTTGTGCGTAACTGCAGCCCTCTGCTTTTGGATCAAGGCCTCCAATATTTATAAAAACACAAAAGAAACATGCATTTGATCATTTGAAAAGAAAATACCCTCATATCTCGTATATATATATATATATATTGTGGATGTGACATTTAGACGGATTCAGAAACCGTGGTATTATGACTCTTACAAAAAGCTCTCACGCAAGATTTCTCTCTCTCACCTGGGTACAAACTGGTTGGCCGGCCGCTTGGGTCTGTACTCGGGATGGACCATGAAGAGCATGTGGGGAAACCGGTGCCAAAGTAGGCGCCGTCCGTGTGGTGGTGGCGGGAGGATTTGGCGTGTAGGCGTCCTGGCACTTAGGCAGTACAGCTTGACCATCGCCTCCCCTGGCACGTCCGACAAACCTGAAGAGATTGACCAGTAAGCTTGTTTAAGACAAAGATGGATTTTGTAATAGGCCGTATCCCCACACAAATGGCGTTGTTGGTGGCGGTCGAGTGGTTAGGCTACGGATCCTGAGATCCCGGGTTCGAATCCTAGCAAAGCTGGACCCACTGTTATGTTCCTTGGGAAAGACACTTAACACACATGTTCCCCATTCGACCCAGGTGCAAATGGGTACAAGCACTAGCTTTAGAGTAAAAACCTGCGTCAGACTTGCGTCCTGTCCAGGAGGTATTATCACCTGTTCCGATTCACGCTACAGAAACCGGAATAGGCACCGGCTCCATGGGCCGTAATGGCCTTGACGGAACTTAACTACTTTATTCCCCCGCACAGGTGCAGGCTCACCAACTGTACATGATCTATCCCCCCAGCAGGTCATTTCATTCAAAGTCCTTTTCCAACTCTGGGGAGCATACCATACACAAGCCTGATTGGCTTTTTGTACCAACACACTGACAAGATTTGTCTCTACCTATAGCTGGGTACCCATTCACACCTGAGTCAAGTGAGGAAAGAAGAGTGCAGCACCTTTTCTAAGAGTACAACATTGTGCGGGAAATATCCCCACCTGTGCCAACTGTGGTTGTTTGAACCAGCGTCGTCGTGATTACCAACGATTACAGTGTTGCCAAACCCCATGAACAGAAAAAGTGCGAGATTTGCTTGCAAAAAAAGAGACAGATTCGAAACAAAAGTGTACAATTTGAAAGTGTTAACAAAACTTGACGTGGACAGGAGAAACTATAAATATCACTTACTTCAATACGTTTTAGGGTCATCGAGTGTAGACTATCTTTTAGCGGATATAATTCATCATAGGCAAAGCAGCCTTCCACTAGACAGTCTTCTTGACCCATATTAATTCAGTGTCTGGTCATGAACTGAGAACTGGGTTCTCCTGAGTGATAGCCAGAACTGGGTTCTCCTGAGTGATAGCCAGAACTGGGTTCTCTGAGTGATAGCCAGAACTGGGTTCTCCCGGTGATAGCCAGAACTGGGTTCTCCTGAGTGATAACCAGAACTGGGTTCTCCTGAGTGATAGCCACACACATTTCAAATGATAAAATCAAATATTACGAACTATTTTTCGACCGAAAAAGTCAAAAACAAAACAGATAAGACTTACCTATGGGCAACATTGGCTGATTTTCACAATATACCCTCGGACAATAACCAAAATCTCCCTGCTGCCATTTTTCAATCTGGCAACAATCAAAGGCAAAAAAAAAACATAATTAGAATACCCATGAACAAAACGTATAAGCATATATATATAAATGTTTTTAGAAACTGTGATAGATAACAAAATTATTGATATCTTTCATTGTATTCTGTTACTGTTAGTTTTGAATGGGATTTTTTTCTTTTTGTCCTCAATATATCACACAACAACAAATGAATTAACAGTAGTATTGTTAAAAGGACTACAGAAAACATAAAAAAATATAAACTACAATAAGTCTTGTACATATTCATAATGTAGCATATGAAACAGCTAATTATTGAAGCCAATGTCTTGCATAGCACGACTTTGAAAGTTTATGCTACTATCAGAAATGATTTCTTCAAAACACTTTAAATAGGTTTGACTTATTAGCTTATTTATTCCTCCTATGTACATTATATAGAGATGGACATTTTACGACATGATATAAATGTTCCTTCTTCTTCTTTGCTTCATTTTAATTGTTTATATGCAGATCAGAAGCTTACAGCTAAATTCAAAATACAAGTTCAAGCAAAGCAAACGGTTAAATGGCAGCACACTTTCAAATTAAAGAAATACTATTTTGATTTAAAGAAATTTTTTTAAAAGCAGTAATAATATAAAATAGCAACTTTCCAAAAGGTAACACATAAAATCAAGTCTTCAAAATACATGACACAAATCAATGGGCTGTGTTAATCTATAGTGCTACCAAACCGTGACGTAATCAATAATAAAAAAAACTCCCTTTAACCGTACACACAGTTGATTGAATAGAAAGAACAAAGGCTCCGTCAAATGCTTCCATTTTTTTAAAAAAAGTGTCACACTGCCAACTTCACTGCCTTTTCTTTTCCTTACTTGTCTAATGTTATGAAAGTACTTTCTCATCTTCAAAGCAATATAACAATAATAATGATGATGATGATAATAGAGAAGTACTACAGTACAAGGCATGCCCTTCAGAGGAACCCACAGGGGCAGAGGATTAGGGGTAGGCCACGATTAACCTGGAGAAGGCTAGTGGAGGATTTCACAAAAGATATGAATAAGTGGAAGTCTGTTGTTCTTGGCCTATACCCTGGTATAAGGTGAAAAGGCAATGATGATGATGAATAGATTATAAAACAAAATGTTTAAAAATTCATCCAAATGTACACCACTACACTTCCTGTCATCAATGAATCATCTTCATCACTGCCTTTTCACCCTATACCAGGGTATAGACCACGAATAATCAATGAATAGTAGCCTACTAAGAAAAAGAAGTCAATTCTCAACAACCAGTCTAAGGCAGGAGCTTCATCTATCAGCTTATGTAAGACAAGTTCATAAGGTTCATCACAGACTAGGTAAATGCAATGTAAGCAATAGATGTGCGGGCCTTACCATCTGGGCAATGCCTCGGTTAGTCATAATGTACCGTGCATGGATGAGCCCGTAAAGCATTTCTGCTGCCTGCTCAATGAGGTCGCTTTGATTTGGATTTTCTTCCAGCTCGTCATCTAAAAAAAGCAATTTCCTAATTACGCTATGGAATAGTAATAGACGTCTTCGACGGTAGCATACATCAGACTTTTGTTGTTTTTTAAACAAACCAAACAAAACAGAAAAAGAGAGAGAAAAAAACAACCCTGTATAACATATAAATTTAAAAGATAAAATAAAATAAAATACCTACTTACCAAACCCTGACCCCCAAAAAAAAAAAAAACCAAACACTAACAACACACAGTATTCTTAATTGTCTCATGCATAAGGAGGAAGCGCCCATAAAAGCAAAAACATGTGTGTAGCAAAGGCAAAAAAAAAACCCAACGAAAAAAATTAAACAACTAAATAAACAAACACAAGGTGATAACATTGCTCAACAACAATAAGGAAGAAGCCTGGCAGAAACACTGGTCATGTGGATCTATTACGGGCTAAAAACAAAAACGGAAGAGGTTTATCAAAATCCCCTAAAGGCTGGCCCTCCCTCCCCCTATCAAACATGGCCAGAATATTATTTTTAAACGGAAGAAGATTGGTGGCACTTGAGATCTATATATTTTTTATTTATGTATAATGTTATATCTAGTTGAAGTCACACGGCCAAAGTACTCACTCCTTTACAAAAAAAAAAGGGGCTTCAAAGACAAAAAGGTAAAATTACTAACTCAGCAAGCAATTGAACGACATCTGAACATTCTTTACTCCTCATGAAAGAAGACTTGAAAGGATGAATGGTAATTAACAATAATTTAAAATATTTAACGTGACAAATGCGTACAACCAAGGAATAGTTAATAGGAACGATAGGACTCCATTTAACACTTGCTTCAAACCGCAGTTCAAAGACGGCCCGATGAATAGATTCCAAATATTTAACACTAACCTTTAATATGTAACAATGGCTTTTAACAAAGGTCAAATAAGATATTGCTGTATGGTAACATGACCTCTCATATAGAAACTTTTTTTCTTTTCATGAGACTTAAGCGCAAAAAAATATATCAAACAATCTTCAAAAGAAAAGAAAAAGACAGTAAACAAACTCAAATGTTTATTTAAATTTTAAAATAACCTAGAGGCCATGACCTCCCAAGATGAACAAGACCGGAATACCATTTTGATGAGGCCGGTGTTGGTGAGAATAAAACGGGTGTGTATGAGACCGTAGGCCAACTCAGCGGCCTGTTCCACCACATCTCCGTCAATATTTTCTTCCTCTTCTTCTTTCAATTCAAGAATTTGTGTATTGAGAGAATTGAATAAAAAAAAAATTTTAATTATTTTTCCAGCCCAAAAAAGACAAACAAAACCAAGGAACAGCAAAAATATGTAATACCTTAACATAGATTAGTAACTTTAACAGAATTATGTTCTCTTGCCCATTTATCCAGAAAAACAAGTGTGAGCAAAACTACATTGCTCAAGGGGTGAAAACAAGCAGCCTACAATAGGCCTGAAAACCAATTCCCAAATTTGAATTGACCTGAAAACCAATTCCCAAATTTGAACTGGTCTGTGATCAACCCCCTACCACCAAGAAAAATAATACCAAAAGAGATAATAAGTCATGATGAATAATTCTTAAGCACAAATTGAAAAGTAAATAGTTTGTTTGTTTTGTTTTGTTTTTTTAGGGGGGGGTTGGGTTTGGGGGGAATTCACCAATGTACATTTGGCCTGCAAACCATCAATGAACGATGGCTCCCAGTGTTAACCAGTAAGTAAATTTCCGTCACAGCCATTACGGCCTATTACCCAAATCCTATCCACCCTGAAAATTAAATTTCTGCGAAATCAAGTACCTGCAGATTCACAACCATCAACCTTTTCTGTCCACACAACTCTACTTAGAGAATAAAAGTTATAAATCAAATTGAACGTCAGTATAACATTAATATCATAACATAACAATTACTGTGTTGTTAAGGCAAAGAAAATCATAAATCTATAAAGCTATGAACGGGACAATTTTCTTGTGGATCCCTTTTAAACTGAAAACAGAACAACTAGATCAGGCTGTCAGACACGTTTAGTTCCATCACCTCACATAGATTGTCTGCCACCTGCACTCATTTTACCCTAGTTGAGTAAGGTTATTTAATTTGATTTACCCACATCCACAACAAAGTTGATCTCAGGATTTTTGGTAGGATCTTTAATTTTGCCCCGACTGCCATGTAAACAGCCAAGGGATCTTTAACGTGCACAGAGTGTTGTGATCTGCACACAGGACCTCCTTTTCATTGTCCGTCACCAATGGGACTAGGTGTCAATCCACCCATCTGGACCAAGGGGTAGATGTTGCTCGAGAAAACGAGAAAGTTTTTCAACCGTCGACAGAGCTCGAACCCACTACTTTTTGGTTGAGAGACTGACACCTTACCTCTGGACTACCAAGTCCCTGTTACATGCACGCATGAAAACTAGAGACAAAATATTTCCAGAGATATGATTAACCCTCTAAAGGCCACGGCCCTATATAAAGGGTGTACCGTGTTTGACCGGAAAGCGCCACGGTCCTATATATAGGGCGTTCCGTGTTTGACCGGGAAGAGCCACAGACCTATATAAAGGGCATAGACCCTGACCTTCTATAATGGAAAATTGCACTGTATATAATGAAGTAACAGCCAATGAAAACATTGTTTATTTTAAGCTCATATAGCGTCCCTAGAGACCTTGTTATCAATCGGCGAAGTGATGCACTTTAGTGAGTAGTGTTCACTGTGTAATCACCCCCTTTTGTTTAGTGTTTCATTGTTTATCAACACAATAAAGATCATTGATCTAAGTGTTGTTAGACAGTTGGTGATGTAAACTGACAACAGTGGCCCTAGTTAAATGTCATTTATGAATGAATCCACAAATCATAATGAATTAGATGTCGAGATAGAGTTATCAGAGGAAGAAACCTCCATTTTTTCCTTCTTGGTCTAAAGACAAATAATCAACAAACTAAATTTATATCTAATATCAAAATATTAATGCCTCGTGTTATCAGCTTTCAGAAAATGTATGGTTTTATATGTCTAGTATGACTTATCACAGTAATACAGTCCTTTTCTACCCTAGTCAAAATCTTGGCTTTTCCTTCGCCACCTGCTAATTTTTCCACCAGCGGCTGTGGCTACTCCACATCCCAGGAGGTCATTTCCGGTAAAATGGGGATCGCTACTAGGATTAAGACCACAATACAAGCGTTTCTTGTGATTGCGATGTCTTTATTATATCATATGGTCCTGAAAATCGGTACGAGATATATATATATATACATGTGTATCGATAAACTTACCAGGCTCTAAATCTAGGATCATGTCCAAGGCCTGTCTATAGTGTGGAACCTGTTCATTTAGACCAGTTAAGTTGAATTTGTCTTGAATGTAGTCTTCATCCACCTTGACGTTAAAAAAAAAAAAAAAAAAAATTGTTTCATTGATATATATATACTCTACACCTACCATATGCAGTGATCTCAGGGTGACTTAAAAGGAAAGAGCAAGATGAAAAACAAGTAGAAGAGAAAAAAGGAAAGAAGTAGGACCTACCAATACCACCTGTCTACTCAAAAAACAACAAAGCAACCTGTTACTTGAAAACACAAGAAAATTTACCTGTTTTTACACATATCTTCTTTCTTATGTATGTGTATAAAAAGGTCATTGCAAAGAATCATCAATTGGAACAGGATTGGCGAAGAATATCCTTCAATCTCAGAATTAGATTCATATTTAATATAAACTTTTCATATATATATATATATATATGTGTCCATCTCATTAAAAGTCTCTTTTTCAAATATTATGGGTTGCGTTCAGCCAGAAAAAGAAAATGAAAACAAACACAAAAGTTGAAATTTATATATATGGAAAACACAACCTCATCTTGACCATAAAAACAATCCACAAGAGTTCTTTACTATTTTTAAAACAAATAATAGATCTTTCATCTTCTGGCATCTGTCATGTTTTACTTACCTCGCAGAAAAATTCATTGCCTCTCAGTCCACAGAACCAAGATATCCATGATACTTCTTGAACTACTCATACTGATGTGCGTATGGAAAGTTCCTGTCAATAAAACAAACAAGAAATTATCAACAAATTGACGAATTATGAATCGCGCTGATATACATGTGAGAGGTGATTGTATATATATATATATATAATAATATGTCTCTCGTAATTTCTTGTACCATGATCTTTTCACAAGACATTTGATTAAACTTTATGCCACCTGCATGACAGCCTTCAGGGGTGACAGATTTTGTAGGTAAATGAGTTACTATGTAACGTGTATGAGTATCTTATGGACGATGCTATTTTCACCGTACGGTGATAATAGTTTGGTAGGCTATTTTCACCGTACGGTGATAATAGTTGGGTAGGCTATTTTCACCGTACGGTGAGGTGAAGTTTGGTAAGGTGTTTTCACAGAACTGTCACATTATTATATTATGTTGCCTAGATGTTTTAGACCCTTAGATAACTTATAATACCTAAATTTTACATGTTGGTGATATTTTGCCTTTCTATGTGTTTTACTTTTAAAATGCTGTTATTATTTACTTCTTATATTTTATACGAATTATAATGGAAGAATGAAAAGGAAACAGAAGCATGAGAAAAGTAGAGAGGGATTAACAGTTGTGAAGTGCAAACGAAGAGGTGTATGTGTGTGTGTGATATATATGCGTATACGTATGTATTATATTGTATTGTATGCCAATCAACTTTGGGAATAGTAAAATTCCTTTTAAAGACGTTACAAGTAAAAGACTTAGGTATGTTCATTGATTCAGATCTTTCCTTTAGAAGTCAAGTAAATAACATCATCAGAAAAATGTATATGATTTTGAACAGACTTTATAAAATACAACACTTATTGTCTAAAGAAGTATCCATCCTCCTAGTATATTCTCTTGTCTTCTCAAATCTTGACTATTGCAATGCACTTTTGGCCAATATTTCAAAAGATACAATGAAGTCCCTCTAGCCACAGTTTCTTTCCCGGCTTCTGATTGGCTGATACATACGGTGAAAATATCTACCAAATTATTATCACCGTACAGTGATAATAGCCTGGTATGATATTTTCACCGCACGGTGAAAATAGTCACTCGTATATTAGGGCCTATACATACAATTATGCAAATTATACGATAACTCTACTGTAGGCCTACTGAGTTTCATATTAAGAAATATGGCCAATTATACACAAATGAAAGTCACACACTTCCAAATCGATGGTTAGTTCCAGTCCGATATAATTTCATTGACATTTGAAATGCTCGTGTTGACATGAACGGTCCGCTATCTTGAGTTTCTCACTGTGTCAGATTCAGAGATTGGCTCACTCAAACTCAAATGACTGAATAGTGAATAGTCTCATACAATCGTGAAAAAGCAACCTCTCAAAAACAGTTTCTTTCTCTCTTCTCACTTTGATTCTTGTGGACGCAGTGTTCAAAAAACAATTCCAGCCTCACCATTCACAACCTTTTTCGATAATATAATATGAGAATACTTTTGTCATCTCATTCATTCATAGCAATCCTTAATCATGGGTGAGTAAAAGCCAAGTGCAAAGGGACCAGACAAAACTCAAGACTAACAGTCAGGAAATCAATAATGGTTGTAGATGAACACGTATCTATGTAAACAACCAATAACCTGGACCTAATGAAAGGCTGATACATACATTGATAGACCTAAGATCCAGAGCTAGATCTTGCAGACCTCGACATGGGTGACTGACTTACTTCCCGTTGGCAGGTTTGTGGCCGTAGCCGTAGCCGAAAACCTTCGAGGCAGCAACTAATTTTTTGGTAAAGCGAGGTCTAGTGTTTTTGACAGTTAAGATTTTTTGAGAGAATGGAAGATTACTACTGAACCGAAACCTCATTATATAGCTTATAGTTTCATATATATATAGAGAGAGAGTGATTTTCTTTACAATCAATGCGGATCACTTACCGTTTGAGAACGAATAAGGAATCACAATCAGGCTGATTTCAGCGGAAATGATAACATAGAGTTGTCTTTAAAGCTTTGCGCATGCGGGAGTAGGCTGTCAAAAAGATAGAATCTTGTCTTTACATAAAAAGCTTGATGGGTTCAATCAACAAAAAACGAAACCAGAATGAAAAGGCTGTCTCATGTAATAATTTTCATCTATCCAATCTATTACTATTAGTTACTAACGACGATAAATGACAATTCCACCAACCAATACCGAATAGACACGTCACGTCATGATCACACCACGTTAAAACATGTTTATTGTCTCCGCCAAGAAGGTTAATGTTTTTGCCGGCGTTGGTTTGTCTGTTTGTTTGCCTGTTTGTGAGCAACGTTATTTAAAACTCAAAAACTGGAGTGAAAATGTTCTCGTTTGTCCCTATCAATTTAACTTATGTATATGTGTAATTGACATGCCGGGCAGTGGACAGGTAAGTACTTGTACGGGGAGTAGATGATCCCGCCCTCTACAAGTCTCCTGATGCCTTGCAGGCGAGTCTTGGCTAACCAAAGGCTAAGGGAGTTAACCCTGGCAGAAAACAACCTGATGCCTTGCAGGCCGGTCTTGACCGACCAAAGGCTTAGGGAGTTCACCTGACAGAAAATAATAACCTGCTTCCTTACAGGCTGGTCTTGAATGACTAAAGGCGAAAGGCTAAAGGAGTTAACCCTGACAGAAAATAACAAGTCCTGGTAGGAGACTTCAATGCGACAACCCCACCATCTACCTAAGGTACAGTGGGCTAATCCCCTGCTTATCCAAATCCAAACTGATTCAGAGAAATCAATGTAATATAACCGGCTTGATCTTTCGAAGACGAACTTGGAAACGAATACGGACTGTGATAGTTGGAACATGGAACGCTAGAGTAGGCAACAATGTAGAAACCTCAGGAGAAGTAATAGGTAAAGAAGGAGAGACAACAACTCCTCCAAATGGAAAGAGACTAATAGAGTTTTGCCTGAATAATAACATGAAAATAGCTAACACATTTTTCCTCATAAAGATATCCACAAATATACAAGAGTAAATGAAGACAGGTTTGAAAAGTCAATGATAGACTACTAGTTAGCAGCTCCCTTTTTTACAATACATTGGAGGCAAGAGTAAACAGAGGAGCAGAAATATTTAGTGATCATCACTTAGTGACTGCCAAAATGAGATTACTGACTGAGGAAAACAAACAGAAAAGGAAAGAGAAGAAAGCTACTAAACTCAAAATAGAGGAACTAAATAAACCCCTAGTAAAACAGGTATATCAATCTAGGATAAAAAGATTTATCAATGAAAGACAGATGGATCTGAATGATAGCACAATAGAAGAAAAGTGGCAGATGTATAAAGAAACACTCCTCAGTTGTACTGAAGAGGTATGTGGGTAAATCAAATCAAATAGAGCTGAATGTCGAGACCGCCTACTTAGTTGTGGATGTGGGTAAATCAAATTTAAATTGAGCTGAATGCCGAGACCACCTACTTAGTTGTGGATGTGGGTAAATCAAATTTAAATTGAGCTGAATGCCGAGACCACCTACTTAGTTGTGGATGTGGGTAAATCAAATTTAAATTGAGCTGAATGCCGAGATCATCTACTTAGTTGTGGATGTGGGTAAATCAAATGTATTTAGAGCTGAATGCCGAGATCATCTACTTAGTTGTGGATGTGGGTAAATCAAATTTAAATTGAGCTGAATGCCGAGACCACCTACTTAGTTGTGGATGTGGGTAAATCAAATTGAGCTGAATGCCGAGACCACCTACTTAGTTGTGGATGTGGGTAAATCAAATTTAAATTGAGCTGAATGCCGAGACCACCTACTTAGTTGTGGATGTGGGTAAATCAAAATTGAGCTGAATGCCGAGACCATCTACTTAGTTGTGGATGTGGGTAAATCAAATTGAGCTGAATGCCGAGACCACCTACTTAGTTGTGGATGTGGGTAAATCAAATGTATTTAGAGCTGAATGCCGAGATCATCTACTTAGTTGTGGATGTGGGTAAATCAAATGTATTTAGAGCTGAATGCCGAGATCATCTACTTAGTTGTGGATGTGGGTAAATCAAATGTATTTAGAGCTGAATGCCGAGGCCACCTACTTAGTTTTGGATGAGGGTAAACCAAATTTAAATAGAGCTGAATGCCGAGACCACCTACTTAGTTGTGGATGAGGGTAAATCAAATTTAAATTGAGCTGAATGCCGGAAATGTGGATGTGGGTAAATCAAATTTGAATTAAGCTGAAATGCCGAAACATGTGGGTTAATCAGATTTAAATTGAGCTGAATGATTTAGTAAGTAAAATAATTTTATTAATTTGCTTTGGTAAGATTACGTTATGTAATTTGATCTGTTCTTTGTTTATTCTTTGTTTATTTTTTGTTTATTTTTAGTTTTTCTTTGTTTATTCACTGTTTATTCTTTAGCTCAGTGATTGCGGTCTCAATCTCAAATTTAATCTGAGGCTGTAGCTGAACCGCCTACTTAGTTGTTGATGAGCTGGTAATCAAATTTACACTGGTTCAAACATTGTAGAGTAAATCAAAGTGTTGTGAGCTGGAAATCACGAAACACTGGGTTCAAGACATTTAAGCTGAACCGAATGATTTGAGTGGTAAAACGACATTGGTTCATTGCTTTGGTAGCTGAACCGTAGTGTTGTGAATCGTTCTTTGTTTTACACTGGTTCAAGGCTTTGTAGCTGAACCGTTTGTTGTGAGTTTAATCTTTGTTTATTCACTGGTTCAATTCTTTGCTCAGCTGATTCGCAGTGTTGTGAACGTTAATCTGACGGCACTGGTTCAAGGCGTTGTAGCTGAACCGTAGTGTTGTGAACTTGTAATCACGACGACACTGGTTCAAGACATTGTAGCTGAACCGTAGTGTTGTGAACTTGTAATCACGACGACACTGGTTCAAGGCGTTGTAGCTGAACCGTAGTGTTGTGAACTTGCAATCACGACGGCACTGGTTCAAGGCGTTGTAGCTGAACCGTAGTGTTGTGAACTTGTAATCACGACGACACTGATTCAAGGCGTTGTAGCTGAACCGTAGTGTTGTGAACTTGTAATCACGACGGCACTGGTTCAAGGCGTTGTAGCTGAACCGTAGTGTTGTGAACTTGTAATCACGACGACACTGGTTCAAGTCTCACGACTGGCACAGGTGTGACCACCCCCCCCACAAAGTTGTTCTCTTAGGAAATGTAACTTTCTCTACTTCCCTCACTTGGATCAGGTGGAAATGAGTACCAAGCTATAGGTAGAGATAGCTCTTGTTTGTTTTCTGATTCTAATTCTGCCATTTAAATGTCCTCCTTCACATTTGAAGATTTTGACATGTTGTTATGACCAATGTTGGCAAGGAATAGACGATAGCTGAGGAGATAATTTATATTGTTGATGGAGACTGAGATAGTAGGTGTATGAAGGAGCCTAAAGTGGATGCGGATGCAGTTTCATTTGGCCAGGCGTTTCAGTCTATTATAGTTCTTTAGTAGAATGAAAATGTTCCCTATGTGTTGGCGCTAGCTGCCACAGAGTAGGATGAAACTGTTAAAGTGGGTTGTTCTTGATGATATTTTAGGGTTTTTGAGGTCAGGGTTTGAAATGGCCACCGGATCGCTTTTGATCTTATACATCATCGCAAGCCGAGTCAGTTTTTCTCTTCGATTGAAGTAATTGTCATTTTAGTCCCTCAACATGTTGCTTACACTTGAGGTGTCACAGTGCTTTCATGTTGTAAAACGAACACCGTTCCTTTGTACCATTTCTATCTGGTCTATCAGGAATTTCGTATGGGGATTCCAACTGTAGTGTCTACAGTAGTGTCTACTGGCGTATTCAACAAGTGGTCGAACTAACCATGTGTATGGTCTCTTCTTTCTGTTTGCTGACTTGATCTTCAGATTCAGGAACCTTCGAGGCCTGTTGGCTTTTGTTGCAATGTTTGTTATGTGCTCATCTCAGTTTAAATTTCATTGTATGGTGACTCCTAGGTATTTGGCACATATTACATGCTCTAATGTGTGGCGGTGTAGTGTGTAGTTATATTCAATTGGGTTATGTAGTCTGAAGATGGATATAACTTTCAGTTTCGAGGGTGGAACTCTATGCAGTTCTTCTGCTCCCATACAGCCAGATTATCGAGGTTGCTTTGCAAAGTTGCAGCATCAGCTTGTGTCTTTACTGCCAGATAGACAATTGTGTCGTCAGCAAAGGGTCGCATTTTCGATGTGAGCTTTTCTGCCGGGTCATTTATGTAGAATACGAATAAAGTGGGTCCAAGGGCTGAACCTTGTGAAACACCATACTCCACTGGGATGGAACAAGATGACTCACTCTTAATGACTACTGATTGGGTGTGGTTTTTCAAGTGGTTGCAATCCATCTGTTGATTCTTTCATTTATTCCACGATGTTTAAGTTTGTGACACAACAGATTGTGGTCTGCTTTATCGAAAGCTTGTCAGAGTGTTAATATGAAGTGGCCTGCTGGGTGATACATGATTTACAGTTGGTAAGCCTGCCCCTGTGCGGGAATGCGGACTATAAATCCATCTTGATCTTTTTACTTATCCAACTCTTCTCTATACATATAAAATATCGTATAGATATAAATATAATATCCATGTATGTACATAGAATCTACATACAAATACGTTTTTTAAAACCTCTAAGAAATGAAGAGATAGAATAGAATTAATGATAATACATGTACGTGTATCAATATATTTTGTACAATACATGTTCATCAACGAATAATAAAATTATGATGAAACGAAAACGCCAAATTATAATTCAGCGGGGACCCGCCAAATACGTTGGCGCAAGCAAGGTTTAGTATCGATCCTCTTATACATGGATGATTTCTTTCCAGAGTTCCTGGAATGCCGGGGCGGTTGAAATGGAGGTGAGGAATGGGAGGGAAGAAACACAGACATACACTACAGACGGACAGTTTTCGTTTCATTGACATTGACCCTATTCACCATATGTGATGATCTCAGAGTTATTCAAGAGGATACAGAAAAATGAAAGATAAAAGACAGATATGATGAATGATAGGAAAGATGTGGGATCTACCAGAAGTTCTCACCCATCACAGTCAGTGATGAATAAATCAGTAGATCGCACATTTCATTTGTTGGAGGAAGAAGCTTCAATAATTAGTATTTGTTTCAAAAAGGCTGAAGTTTGTTTTAATTTTTCTCCGTTATCTGAACAACAACAACCATTAAATGATAGGTCTACCCTGCACATATTTGAAAGTTAGTCTGGCTACAACGGTGAGAGCACCACAGTGCTGAGAAGTACATGTATTAGGAGTGTGATCATAGTATAACACTAGGTTACTGGGCTCTTTTAAAATCTTTTACAGTTCCATTTACAAGCACAATAGGCTAGATATATTATAACATATATATATATATATATATATATATATATATATATATATATATATATATATATATATATATATATATATATATATATATATATATATATATATATTATTTTAAGACATCATGGACGAGGAGTTGGTATACAGATTAAACCAAAAAAATCTAGACTCATTCATGCATAGTTTCACCACGGAAAGGTGTTTTTAAAGTCAGTGTGACCAGCTTAGCTAGTGATGAATTTCTTTTCGTTTTCTTGATAATGTATTGTATTGCTATGTTTATTTGTTTGTTTGTTTTTGTTTTATGGTATGATGTCTTATTTCTATATCTGCTTTAGTGCCAGTTGTTTTCCGAGAAAGAAATAATTAGCACTAATATTTTGATTTCATCGAGGAAAACATCCTTTCCCCTCCCAACAAACAAGCATCACAAAAATAATAAATATGTAACTTTATTATAAAAAAAAACAACAACCCCCACACGAAAATCAACCTCCAAAACAAAACAAGGAAACAACAAACAACCTCCATGCCAAACAATATAACAAAACAATACCCATCCCAACAATTTGTACAAAGAAAAACAACCCAAACCCACACTCTTTCATGCACACACACACACACACACACACACACACACACACACACACCTGCGCACGCGCACAAGGAAATTGAATTTCATGTCAATTTGGTCCAGTTTTTTTGTCTTGCTTACAACAATTTCAGGTGAGAAATCGAGAGAAAAATACTCAAACAGAACAGACTCACCCATCCTACTTTCACTTTCCACTTCACATAAAACAACACAACACGAAATAAATGTTTGAAAAGTAAACAACTATGGTCCCTGAAGTACGAAGGCCTACATGTATTTAGTCTTGCTTTGAATACTAATAATGTGTAATGTGTGTACAAGATCTTGACTTTCTTGGTAATCGGAAAAAAGCACTTTGCTACCGTACTGTTTACCGAATAGTTTCTAAATTTTGAAAGCACTGAGAACTTTGAAGCCCTCTTTTTGGCCCGCATAGATAGATAAATAAATAAATACATAAATAAAGAACAAAACAAGAGAGCAGAAAGAAACAAGAAGAAGAAAGAAAGAAAGAAAGAAAGAAAAGCAATAAGAAAAGGATTAACTTTTTTGGCAAGCATCTTGTACTTCTGGTAAGGGCTTCAGTAAACCTGCACAAGCATACGCTAACATGTACGATAATAATAATTTAGTTTTTGTGTAAATGGCTGTCAAGGAGACATGGTCCAGGATGTTTTCGACATTTTCTTTCATGTATTGTAGTTTGACGTAGCCTATAGTTACATGTGCTGTGGATTTTGTGTATAAGACCATATCTTTTCATATCCCCCTTTGAAGTGTACCGTTACTTCATGCAAAGTCTCAGATTAATCACAGAAACGGTACATTGTATTCTACGCATAATACGAAGGAACTACAGTGGAGTGAAGCCAAAGGGGAAAAACGACAGTAAGTGACAACTCCACCAATAGAGACAGAACAAAGACGTAAACTACGTATTTATTCTATGTTTATTAGTGGAGTTGTCACTTACTGTCGTTTTTCACCATTGTATTCGATGCGGTAATGCGATGTAACATTTCTGTATTCGTTAATATGGAATCGTCGAATCCGCGGCAGCTGTGAACGTGAGAAAGTAAAAATGGGAATGACAAAGTTGACAATGCTGGAAAATGGTCTTGACTAGATCTATCGCACAAGAAACAAGCGGTTAATCAAGGAGCTGATTTTTAGCATTAGAGGTATCCCTGGTTTAATAACACTATTATATATATCCACAGCTTATATTCTAGATCTTCTCTAAATCTAGATCTAGAGCCGCTTAGCGCGCTGGCCAAAAGTATTGAGAGTAACTCAGTGGGTGAGAGTTAAAATTTGCCTACGTATATATATATATATATATATGAACTCTAGATCTAGACTACAGCTAAATTAGATCTAGAGCTAGATCTGATGTTTATGAACATTTACATATAGGTAGGCTACAGATCTAGATTCTATAATAGATCTTACTAATAATGAACTCCCATAATTGATTTAATATATACTATCATCCTGACCCTGAACTACCCCCATCACCTTAGGCTTAGGATTTCATCAAACACCTCAAAAAACACCAAACAACTGAAACACAAAATTCTAAAACAAAATATCACAACTGGGGGTATTGACAAAGGGATGTTAGCACACTTTCTTTTCGAGGCGATGGGTGCCGACGCAGAGGTCGCGGGTTCGATCCCCATGGTGCCCAGGATTTTTTTCTGTCTATTCCTTGTACTTGTCTCGTCTTTGTTCCTATGGGGCTTTCATATTATCTTATATGTCATTATCTTCACTTTCTTTGGGAGGTAGCTTTCAGCAGTTTCAGTTGCAGCAATTTTTGGGATTATGAGAAAAGTTTCTGATATTTCTGTCAATCTGATATGAATAATATGATAAAAGAGACTCAAGACAATGGACTTTTGTTGGAGCACTTGACCACCAGTTAAAATATCACTGACATCGTGTGACATGTCAGACTGGTATTGAAAGTCGAAAAAATTGACATATTTCAGTTTGTTTGATATAGTGATCATATTTCTAAACGTGAAACTCGGTAATTCTAAGTTAATTTAATTTGCATACACACATGCATCTAAATCTATGCTATGTTGTATAATAACCAATTTACCTTTCATACATCCGTCACAATCCCTGAGGGCTGAGAGATCTTTAAACCCTCTAACAGAGAGACTTTATTGTAACATTTTTTTAAAGATATATATATATATTATATATTCAGTATTGGTCCTATCCATATATGCCTTTCTGCCCAGATCCTCATCTGCAGGCTGCAGGTGCTGCTGGTAGGTCCTACTTCTTTCCTTTGTTTTTCATCTTGCTGTTTCCCCTTAATTAGCCCTGAGATCACCACAATGGTGGACGGGAAAATTCCAATTAAACAAACAAAGATCTGCAACTCTCAAATTTTTGTGTGTGTTTACAGGTTTCTCTTTCGAATCAGGGCGTAAAAAAACATATTAAGATATTTTATTAGCTTTGACTCTTTGAGTCTGTATGTCTATTTTACCTTAAAAAGTACATAAAGTAAGGATAACTGTATTTTTTTTCTTATAAAAGAAACCCAAAGTTAACAGACACAGAGACTCTAAGAGATAGGGGTGAAAGCCTGGAAACAGTCATTCTGAGTTCGCAAAACTGCTGTCGCACTTCACCAAAAAGGCCAGAAATTGGCAGACTTTGTTTTATTTAGCGTGAAGGGGGTCAATTCAAATTAAATATTTATCAATGTTTTCTGGAATGTGATGGGTTGTCGTGCAAGTTCCAATTACTTTTTATAAAAAAGGCTGTCAGAGTCTGTTTTTCGGTTTGAAAAGGCTGGCAGCTATTGGGTCTATTGGGCCTGGTTTTTTTACAATTGCCCACTGTGTGTATGTCTATTGGGTCTGGTTTTTTACAATTGCCCACCCTGTATGTCTATTGGGTCTGGTTTTTTACAATTGCACACCCTGTATGTCTATTGGGTCTGGTTTTTTACAATTTCCCACCCTATATGTCTATTGGGTCTGGTTTTTTACAATTGCACACCCTGTATGTCTATTGGGTCTGGTTTTTTACAATTGCACCCCCTGTATGTCTATTGGGTCTGGTTTTTTACAATTGCATACCCTGTATGTCTATTGGGTCTGGTTTTTTACAATTGCCCACCCTGTATGTCTATTGGGTCTGGGTTTTTTACAATTGTACACCCTGTATGTCTATTGGGTCTGGGTTTTTTACAATTGTACACTGTGTATGTCTATTGGGTCTGGTTTTTTACGATTGCACACCCTGTATGTCTATTGGGTCTGGTTTTTTACAATTGCACACCCTGTATGTCTATTGGGTCTGGTTTTTTACAATTGCCCACCCTGTATGTCTATTGGGTCTGGTTTTTTACAATTGCACACCCTGTATGTCTATTGGGCCTGGTTTTTTACAATTGCACACCTGTATGTCTATTGGGTCTGGTCTTTTTACAATTGCACACTGTGTATGTCTATTGGGTCTGATTTTTTACAATTGCACACCCTGTATGTCTATTGGGTCTGGTCTTTTTACAATTGTATGCCCTGTATGTCTATTGGGTCTGGGTTCTTTTTACAATTGCACACTATGTATGTCTATTGGGTCTGGTTTTTTACAATTGCACACCCTGTATGTTTATTGGGTCTGGGTTTTTTTTACAATTGCACACCCTGTATGTCTGTGGGTCTGGTTTTTTTACAATTGTATACCCTGTATGTCTATAGGGTCTGGTTTTTTACAATTGCACACCCTGTATGTCTATTGGGTCTGGTTTTTTTACAATTGCCCACCCTGTATGCCTATTGGGCCTGGTTTTTTACAATTGCCCACCCTGTATGTCTATTGGGTCTGGTTTTTTACAATTGCACACTGTGTATGTCTATAGGGCCTGGTTTTTTACAATTGCATACCGTGTATGTCTGAAAATAGATTAAAATGCGCAGCTTACTGTCTTTGATTGTCTCAACACATTTAAAATTGGACTTACACGGTTTGTGACTTTCACCATCGTTATGATTCTCAGTTTAAAGATAGAATCCTTTTTCTTTGTTAATAATTGTTTTATAAAAAATAAAATGTATCCGATCTCTTTTTCCTCCACAAATTGACCCCCGCCCCCTGACTTACACGGTTTTGCGACTTTCACCATCGTTATGATTCTTAGTTTAAAAACAGAATCCTTTTTCTTTGTTAATAACTTTTATAAAAAATAAAATATATCTCATCTCTTTTTTCGTCCATAACTTGACTCCTCCCCCCCTCCTTTCAATTTTGTTGAATTTTCCAAACCTTTTCTTGTTTTTCTTCAGTTTGAAATTTACATAGATCTCTTCAAACTTACCAGCAGAATACGGAATGGAAATTCCTGGAACTTCCCAAGTTCCTCAGATCTGCCGAGGTGTGGTGAAAAAGCCAAAGTCCCTTGAGAGCCAAATCAAAAGTCATGCGGTTGATCAAGCTAAGCTTCTTCTTGTTGAAGGGAGATTGCAGAATGAGGAATTAGCTTCAACTGAAAGCATGAACGTAGCAGAAAATGATAGTGATGCAGAAATTACTTTCAACACAAGCGCTAAAAAAGTGGGGGGGAATGCAAAAGACATCATTTTTCGTCAAGATACAGGAAAGAAGCAGGGCCCAATTTTTGAAGTAGCGAGTGGAATAAGCACCACGACATCAATGTCTTCAAAGGGTAAGTCCATAAAATTCTTTTCACATATATGTCTATAAAAATAATATATATGTGCACCTGATATTTCGACGTCAATGTAACCAGAAAATCATGTTTACTAACAAAAAAAGAAGGTAGAGATGAGAGATCAATGATGATGATTTTGTAGAACCCCTTTTGGTGTCGCACGTTAGCACATGTACGGGTGTGATCTCGGTAGTCCAGATGGAAGGATTCAGCCTCTCAAGTTAAAGGTCGTGGGTTCAAGTCCTGCCAACGATTAACATTTTTTCTGAGTTTTTTATTGAAGGTGTCAAGTACAAACCAGCCAAGTCGAAAAACACTAATTTTACAGGAGAGACAAAACACTGAATGGCTCTCTTGAAAATCGGTTTTAAATCATAACATTTTGCACACATGAGATGGATGTGATATTTGTTCCAATGGGCTAATTATTTGTTTACATGAAATTAATTTATTATAACTTCTTTCACTTGGCCGTTTTGAGACATAAAAAATTAAAGCACTCAGCCAATTGTACCTTGACTGTCCCATTCAGTTTTATGCAATTATGAAAAATGAAAGCTCAATTTATCTGGTTAAACGTAGTCTTTAAGCATTTCTATAAAATAATGTCTTGAACTATTTTTACACACTGTAGCTTGAGTTTCTGTTAAGATGAATAGCTAGTTTTTCTAAAAATTGGAAATTTTGGATTTGGCCAGTTTGTGTTCTACAATGTAAATCTATTTTGCCTGCTCAAACTAAGATGATGATATGATATATAATAAGAAAAAAAACTATCATCACCAACAATGGTGGTGTCGATGGCGTAGCAGTGGCTAAGTTGCCGAACTTGAGTGTCCTGGGATGGAATCCTAGCGGTAGCAATGCTAGATCTGACATTTTGTTCCTTGGCATGGTCCCCACTGGACCCAGATGCAAATGGATTGCAACAACAGCTTGGGAGTGAAGACCAAGTGGTAATTATCATCACCACCTGTTCCACTTGACTTCACGCTACAGAAACCGGGGTTAGCTCTGGCTCTATGGGCCGTAATTGCCCGTAAGGACCTTGAATGAACTTTTGAAAGAAATGGTTGTTTTCCTGTGAGTGGTGTTTATATGATATATAATTTCATTTTCCGCAGGTGACATTAAAGAGGAAATTGAGGCAATATACAGATGGGTACCTGAGCTTGCAAATCATTTTACTATCGTGAAAAAAATTGGAGAAGGTGAGTAACTAAATTTCAATTATAAAGACTAGTCTGCCCATTGATGCTAGCGTGCATGCAGTTGATTGACCATGATCAAAGACGAATTGAAGGGGTCATTTTAATAGTAGTGTGCCTATGTCCATTTTCGGGAAAAATGAGAAAAGAGAGAGAATCCTGTGAAATAAAAGGGAAATAAGGCTTCCTGAAAAGTGTGAAAATGATATGATGAAAATGCATAAAGTTTACAGCCGTTTGAAACTAAAGCCAACAGTGCCAAAGTCCACCATGGATTTTGATCTTTTTTTTCCAATTGACGTAATTGTGACTTAGGCACACTATTGAAATGATCCCTTCAATTCAAACTTGTCCGTTGCTAGAGTTTTCAATTTTCTACAGGGTAGGCCAGAGGCAAGGTGTCGGCCTCTCAACCGAAAGGTAGCGGGGCCCATAGAGCCGAAACTTACCATCCCAGTTTCCGTAGGGTGAAGCGGATGGAACAGGTGTGATACTATTCACCTCCTGGACAGGACGCTTAGTCTGTCTGACGCATGTCTTTACTCCCCTAGCTGGTGCTTGCACCCATGTGTACCTGAGTCGAGTGGGGAAAATGCGCGTTAACGTACCGTACATCTTCGCCAAGGGAACACAAAGTCGGGACCTAACCTGATTTCCCTTTATAGAATTGATTTTAAAAAAGGAATAAAAAGAATGAAATAAGTGTTGCCCGTCTTTTGCTCTCTGTCCCTGGTGATACTACCCATGACCTCATTTATCTTGTCTACATGATGTAAGACGTCAATTGCTAACAGAAGTAACGCAAATCCCATACATAATTGAGCGTACGGTAATCAGAAAGTGGTTTTTTTTCAAGTTCAAGGCCTACAACATCACAGAGCGGTGGTAGTTTGCTCTTTGCCTCTCCACGCAGTCTTCACTTTAGTTACGGCTGAATAGACACCTAGCTACCCTATTTTAACTGCTGGCTCAACAGGAGCACCAGAAAACTTGCCTTCGGACTGGGAATCAAACTTGGGCCTCTTGTTGTGGTAGTCAGACGCTGTACCGACTGAGCTACCATATATATTAATTGTAAATATACGTATTTCGTTTCATCTTTTGTATACGTATTTCATTTCATCTTTTGTATATATGTATTTGATTTCATCCTTTGAGCGCATTCGGTTGGCAGGCAGTCTTGTAGGTGCTATTTCTTTCCTTTTGACTCTCTCATCTTGCTGATTTCTCTAATGTCACCCTGAGAACAGTGCATGTCATAAGGTGGATGAGGTCAATTCAATAGTCATACTTGGCGAGTCGTCATCTTGAGATGTTCATTAGATGTGTAGTTTATCCAGTGTGTACATAAATCTTCAAAAAGAATAAATTGTTTTGTTTTTGAATGAACATTTCTCAGGCACGTTCAGCTCTGTGTACCAAGCCAAGTTGAAACACTACCCAGAAATTGATGAATTCTTTGCCTTAAAACACATTGTACCTACGAGTCACCCTTCACGAATTGAAAATGAACTCCGTTGCCTTCTAAGGATTGGGTTTGTTATTTATTTACATTGTTTCTGTTTGATTACATTTATTGTTCAGTGATGATAATCTTACGAGGAAATCTTCGTCTTTAGATCCTCCTCCTTGGCTGTTCACAGCATAAAACATATTAGTTTCTACACCTCCCTCAATTGGGTTTTTTGCAAATGGAAACTAATGGCCGCTGTGATTTTACTCCTTTTAAATTATTTTCTCATTATCATTACCGATGGTTTCTATTTGTTTCTATTTTTTTTATAGTTTCTATTTGATGCACTATTATTTTATTCTGACAATGGCATCGTAGTATTTTGTTCTCGTTTTCGTCTTTTTGTCGCAAGTGGTTGCTGGGTGAGATTTGAACATTGTTGTTTTATCACACACACACACACACACACGCACCCATACAGACACACACAGACAGATTGACAGGTTGATAGATAAATTGATATTATGTGTACTGTATATTTTCAAAGGAATATATTTGTATACATACACACATGTCTCATATACTGAATAACATCTCAAAGTGCTGACATTGAAAACAGTCAACTAACGTAGATGATGAAATGCAAGGATTCAGAGCATGCAGTAGAGCCTCTCTAATCTTGGAAAAATTATCGATCGTAAAATTGTCCCTATTAGCTGGGTTTCCTATTTACCCGGTTATCTTGGCATTTTTGGATTTCGCTCAACAGTTTGGAGGTATTTATGCCCTTTTGCCACGTCACAGCAATCAAGACTTAGTGTCATGAGGTCCCCCGGTCTGAATCCTAGCAAAGCTAGGTCTGACGGTGTGTTCCTTGGGAAAGATGCTTGACACGCATTTTCCCCACTCAACCCATGTACAAATGGGTATAAGCAATAGCTTGGGAGTAGAAACCTCGTCAGACTAGTGTCCTGTCCAGGTGGTGATTATTATCACCTCTTCCACTTCATGCTATAGAAACCGGGGTAAGCTCCGACTCTATGGGCCGTAATGACCTTGACGGAACTGTGCTTCATCTCTCTCTCACCTTTCGGTTTTTTTTCAGTGGCAAGGACAATGTCATGGGTGTCAAACTGTGTTTCCGAAATCGGGACCATGTGATAATCGTCATGCCTTACTTTCCACATGACCGATTTCAGGTATGAATTAGATTAGCAGCATTCCCTTTACTCTATCGTCAGAGGTCCCCGATTGTGTTGTAGTTGTATATCATGTGTGATTGGCAGCAACTGCTGGTAGGTCCCGACTTGCCTCCTTCCACTCTTCGCCTATCTTTCGTCTTACTGTTTCCTCTTAATTCACCATGAGATCACCGCAATGGCGGTCACCTTGAGATTTTTTATTTGATTTTTTATTTGATTTACCCACATCCACCATTAAGGTGATCTCTGGGTTTTTGGTAGGATTTTTAATTTTGCCAGGACTGCCCTGTAAACAGCCAAGGGATCTTTAAAGTTCACAGAGTGTTGTGATCTGCACATAGGACCTCCTTTTTATCGTCCGTCTTCGATCCATCTACCTGGACCAGGAGGGGGAAGATTTTGTTCGAAAAAAATCGAGAAAATAGTTCAACCGTCGGCAGGGCTCGAATTCACCACCTTTTGGTTGGGAGGCCAACACCCTGCCTCTGGACTACCGGACGGATTTCAAAGAAACCAGAAACCTGCCTTCTCTCCTTTCACTCTTTCGCCTTTCTTTCAAATCTTGCTGTTTCTTCTTAGTTCAAACTGAGAACACTACACTACATACACATGGTGGGCGGGGGTAGATTTCAATTTCATTGAACAAATAAGCATATATGTTAAGAAGAAAAGAAACAGCCTGGTAGTGGATGAATTTCCTTGCAACTTTTCAAGTCTTTCGATTGTGTGAGAGTGAAACTAAAAGGTTCTCGCTAGACTTCTCTAAGACAACGGGCGGTCGCCAGGTGTTGCCGGTAGGTCCTATTTCTTTCCTTTCCTTGCCTTCTTTTTTCACGTATCTATCTTTGTTTTTAATTATCTTGCTGTTATTGTCTCTGTTTCTTAATTCACCCTGTCTCTGTTGGTGGCGTAACAACACATTGTCTCTGTTGGTGGCGTAACAACACATTGTCTCTGTTGGTGGTGTAACAACACATTGTCTCTGTTGGTGGCGTAACAACACTGCCTTTTGGTGGCGTAACAACACATTGTCTCTGTTGGTGGCTTTGGTGGTGTAACAACACATTGTCTCTGTTGGTGGTGTAACAACACATTGTCTCTGTTGGTGGTATAACAACACATTGTCTCTGTTGGTGGCGTAACAACACATTGTCTCTGTTGGTGGCGTAACAACAAGCGTAACACATTGTCTCTGTTGGTGGTGTAACAACACATTGTCTCTGTTGGTGGTGTAACACATTGTCTCTGGTGGTGTAACAACACATTGTCTCTGTTGGTGGTGTAACAACACATTGTCTCTGTTGGTGGTGTAACAACACATTGTCTCTGTTGGTGGCGTAACAACATTGTCTCTGTTGGTAGCGTAACACATTGTCTCTGTTGGTGGTGTAACAAACATTGTCTCATTGTAACACATTGTCTCTGTTGGTGGTGTAACAACACATTGTGTCTGTTGGTGGTGTAACAACACATTGTCTCTGTTGGTGGTGTAACAACACATTGTCTCTGTTGGTGGTGTAACAACACATTGTGTCTGTTGGTGGTGTAACAACACATTGTCTCTGTTGGTGGTGTAACAACACATTGTCTCTGTTAGTAGTGTAACACATTGCGTAAACAACACATTGTCTCTGTTGGTGGCGTAACAACACATTGTCTCTGTTGGTGGTGTAACAACACATTGTCTCTGTTGGTGGCGTAAACAACACATTGTCTCTGTTGGTGGCGTAACAACACATTGTCTCAATTGGTGGCGCAAACAACACATTGTCTCTGTTGGTGGCGTAACAACACATTGTCTCTGTTGGTGCGTAACAACACATTAACAACACATTGTCTCAATTGGTGGTGTAACAACACATTGTCTCTGTTGGTGGCGTAAACAACACATTGTCTCTGTTGGTGGCGTAACAACACATTGTCTCAATTGGTGCTCAATTGGTGTAACAACACATTGCGTAACAACACATTGTCTCTGTTGGTGGCGTAACAACACATTGTCTCTGTTGGTAGTGTCTGTGGTCTGTGGCGTAGGTTACCGGGCTTGGGATCACAAGGTCCCGGGTTTGAATCCTTGCAAAGCTAGGTTGGACGTTGTGTTCCTTGGGAAAGACACGTAAAACACATTTTCTTGCTTGAACCAGGTGCAAATGCGCAGAAGCACTAGCTTGAGAGTAAAAACTTGCGCCAGACTAGCATCCATCTTGGCGAATATTATCAACTGCTCACTTCGTGCCATAGAAACCGGGATAAGCTCCGGCTCTATGGGCTATATTGACCTTGAAGGAACTTTAATTTGAACTTTTTTACATTTTCTCTCTCGCCCTTGCCTGGACCAGGATTATTTGCAGGAATTGCCTTTTGAGGAAGCGAAAGAATATATGAGAAACCTGCTTTTACGGCCCTGAGACGAGTTCATCAGTTTAACGTCATCCACAGGGACGTAAAGCCATCCAATTTCCTGTACAACCGACACATAAAAGAGTGAATATTCCACTTTCTATGTCTTACATTTTAAATTCCTTCGCTTTTTTTTTTTTTTTACGTTTGAGTTACTGTTAAAGATGAGGTCTTGTTTGAAATGAATTATATATGTGTGTGTGTGGATATGACAAAACCCGTTGTAAGGGTAAAGGGGTTCGAACTGAGAAAAGAGGGAAAATGTGCGCGAGGTCAATTCAGTTCTTGAGTTCTTTGTATCGAGCAAAATAACCTTTTATGAACATGCTGAGGACAAATTTTGCAGTGAAATGTGTTTGAAATGTATTTTTAGCACATAGCTCGAAACTTTATTTTAAAGAACAGAAAAATTTTGAACTCAATTTTCTCAAAAAGAGGTTTCCTGCATTCTCGAAATTCTTTCTGCAAAAATATTCAACACTTCATCAAAATGTTTTCTCCTTTTTTACTCTTTCCCATTCGGCGTCTCATATCCAGCCCTACCTAGCCCTGTTTTCTCCTCGTCCCTTGTACTGATTCTTATTATTACCGTCTTCTCTTTTTTTATTCTTCTCATCTCTACCCGCCCCCTCTTTCCTCCTCCTTTCTGGTTTTCCTTCTGACATCACACCATGTGAGGCCTGAATAAATGTGTAGATATTCCTTGTTTGTTGTCTGACTAAGGGACATACCCAAAACGTCATGCGTTTGTTTTGTCTTTATTTATGGGGACTCGGTTGTCCAGAGGCAAGGTGTCAGCCTCTCAATCGAAAGGTAGTGGGTTTTGAGCCCCGCCAACGGTTGAAACATTTTCTCGAATTTTTTTCTCGAGCAAAATCTACTCAGACTTCACTCAGTACGATTTATCTTTATTTATATTTAAAGGTATGCACTTGTGGACTTTGGTTTGGCTACCGGCCCAATGCTGTCTGACCCAGCCAAGGACTTTAGAGAGAAAAGAGCGTGCGGTGCCACGTCAATGCAGAGCGGCATCCAGAGCAGCGGGCCCAAGCAAAGAGAGTCCGAGGACGCCGCTCTCTCCCTCAAACAGATCACTGTTCAGACCAATGAGGATAACATACAAAGAGTCAACACTTCTGGCAGTGGCAACAAGAAAAAGGTAAAATGTGTCACTTGCGCTTTTATGATTATTAGTTAATTTTTCGCAATGAGAATTCAGTGTAATGTGTCACTTGCGCTTTTTATGATTATTAGTTATTTTTGGCAATGAGAAATCAGTATGTATCACTATTGCTTTTTATGATTATTAGTTATTTTTGGCAATGAGAAATCTGTAAAATGTGTCACTATTGCTTTATGATTATTGGTTATTTTTTGGCAATGAGAAATCAGTATGTATCACTATTGCTTTTTATGATTATTAGTTATTTTTGGCAATGAGAAATACGTATAATGTGTCACTTGCGCTTTTTATGATTATTAGTAGGCAGTCCACACCAAAATCTCAAGTGTAAGCAATGGAAAAACAACTTTATTACCTAAGTGATTTGATACCAAAATCATGCCTGTCTGACAATATTAAACAATGTTACAAACTTTTAATTTTCGAAAATTTGTTCTGTATCTGGCAAAAACGATCACTCACAAAACTCATACTTCTTAAACTTGAAGTCATGAATACATAGAACAAGCCCAATTTTTTTCACGGCTTTCCAAAAACTACAAGACAGCTTTTTATCGATGTAGAAAATTTAAAAGATGCAAAAACGGCATAATTTGTCTCTACGCACTGAATCGACAGCACACACGACCCAAGCCGAGGGACTGGTCAATACCGATTACTAGATCCAATTAGAAGGCCATGCCGTGTTTTGGATTAGGACATGTTAAACAAAGCTCAGTCACGATATCTCGTGGAGACAGGCAATAAAAGGAGGTCCTGTGTGCAGATCACAACACTGTGCACGTTAAAGATCCCGTACCTGTTTATAGGGCAATCCGGGCAAAATTGAAAATCCTACCAACAACCCCCCGAGATCACCTTAGTTGTGGATTTGGGTAAATCAAATCAAATTCACTAAGAACCTAAAGCCGGCTATTTGAAAGCTACAAGCAAAATTTGATGGCCGTAGGTGCACCAGTGCCCGAGTTTATAATAGTCAACAAAGTTAGAAAAGGTCAGCTATATATATATATAGATAGATAGATAGATAGATATTACATAGATAGTGTGTTGCATTAGTTTAATGCAGTGATTATACTTGATATGATTTTACTGATTTCTATTTTCACAAATTTCTTCGTAGCTATTATGTCATGTTTTTCCCCTCTGCCTCTAAAACTTACATAGGAGACAACTCACAGACAGACTGGTATGTCCGAGCAGAGGAAATATTTTGCCAGAAATTTTTCATCTGCTTGCACACAGTTGGGAGGGCTGTGCGACTGTTATGGAAAGCCGATCATCTGTGAGCTTTGCATTTTCCAGGTAAGTGAAAATATATTGTACAGTGGTCTCCGCCTTTCTCAAATAAAAAGTTCTTTCATGGCTATTATGGTTCATAGAGCTGGAGTTTATCCCAGTTTCCTTAGTGCGAACTAGAATAGAGGATAATAATCACCTCTTGTGGGCAGGACGCTAGTTTAACACAGGTTTTACTCCATTCCTAAGCTAATGCTTGTACCGCTTTACACCTGGGTCGAGTGAGGAAAATGTGTGTCAAATGCCCTACCAAAGAACACAATTTCGGACCCTAGCTTTGTTACGATTTGAACCCGGGACCTCATGATCCTAAGCCTTGCGGCCTAATCACTGGGCCACCGACGTCACGGGTCTCGGCATTAGAGCCCGATTTTTGCATTCAACACATTTTCCCCAGTTAAATTATCATGTATAAAAGAGCACTTCGAAAAAAAATGAGTCTGTCAAAAAGGCTGGTGGTGTTTCTTTCGTCAGAAAGCTAAATTGTCTGCTAAGCTCAATGCAACAAGACGAAAATTCAAATTGGCAGTGCTGCATTTTTTCTTAATTCTAGAACAGGGTCACCAAACGTTTTTCAAGGAGGGCAGAATATTAATAACTGAGAGAATACCGCCCCCCCCCCCTGTTTTTACCTTGAAGACATGGGTGGTTGGCTGGTGCTACTGGTAGTTCATATTTCTTTGCTTTCATCTATTCACCTATCTTTTGTCTTGGGAGTTAAAACCTGTGTCAACCTAGCGTTCTGCACAGGAGGTGATTATCATCACCTGCTCTGTTTCACGTTATTGAAACCAGGATAAGCTCTGGCTCTATGGGCTGTAACGCCCTTGAAGGAACTTAAGGTCCATACACAATTCACCCTGAGATCACTGCAAATGGCGGACGGAGTAAATTTCAATGAAACCATAAAGACGTCTTAAAGACCATCGTAAGTTTAAAAAAAAACTTTTAATTTTTTTTTAATTTGATTTGAATAACCACATCCACTACTAAGGTGATCTGGGGATTTTAGTAGGATGATTTATTTTGCCCGGACTTCTCTGAAAACAGCCAAGGGGATCTTTAACGTGCACAGAGTGTTGTTATCTGTACACAGGACCTTCTTTTTATCGTCCGTCTTCGATTTGTTTAAGTGTCGATCCACCCACCTGGACCGGGGGGTAGATTTTACTCCATAAATCATGCAAAAAATTTTTGGATGGGGGGGGGGGGGAACTCACTGCCTTTGGTCGAGAGCCCGACACTACACTTCAATTTGCATCTGACACTGAGTCACCTCCTTTTTTTAGGATGAAATTTCTTGACAAGTAAGTTCTGTAAAACGGGTTTTGATTTTCGGATTCCTTGTGGAATCAAAATGTTTTAGGCAGCACAGAGGCCTGTGATGTTTATTTTGATATTGATATTGTCAATGAAGGCAGCAATGTTGAGATTGAAAATTATGGCAGTTCAGATAGAACTAGATCTAGATCGAGAAAAAATCTCCGTATGACGGAGAGTCAACGATCTCCACCTAAACCATCAACTTCTGAGTGATTTAACAAACTGAATAATGTTGAAGATAATATGGCTGCACATCATATATTGACGGTGAAAGTCACAAACCATGGAAGTTTTGAGAAAATCAAAGAAAAAGATGCTGTACATTCTAATCTATTTGTAAGGGTAAAAATTAGACCCAATAGGGATCCATGGATTGCTCATACTCATACGGTTATTATGCGGGTTTGATTGGTTCTTGTGCCACGGAATCCTAACCAGTAGAAGCATAGGGGCTTCCTAATTTTTTGTAAAAAAAAATGAAATAAAAAGGCGTTACTAATTTTAGACTTACACGGTTTGCGTCTTTCACCGTCAATATATCAAATGAAAGAGAAATTATTTCAGAATCTAAAAGTATTTTCAAACTAACATAGGTTTTCCGACAAGTCTATTCCAACCACGATACTATCTCAACTTTAAGTCATTTTAAACAGTGTAGATTGCAATTATAGATATTTTATTAACACCATGTTACTATCATTTAGAGTTTCTTCCCTTTGACAGACAGGATTAAATTTGGACCTAATCAAGTCCTGGACAGCGAGTCAAATTCTTGAATTTTTCCTGTTCTATCTCAGAAATAATCAAGTGGCCCCAAGGGCTGGGACCTGCAGGTTTCCGTGCCCCTGAAGTGTTGATGAAATCACCGGAACAAGACACAGGTAAATGTAGATTATGATTGCTTTGCCCTACTTGTTTGTTTGTTAGTTTGTTTGCTTGCGAGGTTTTTTCATGCTATCCAGCTAAGTGCGGGCGGCTGGTGGCTGCTGCTGGTCAGTCCTACTTCTGTCCTTTCAACTCTTTCTCTCCTCTTTCATTAAACCTACTGTTTTCTCTAAATTCATTCACCCTGAGATCACCACATAAGGTGGACTGTGGGGAAATTTCAACAAAACAAAAGCATCTTCTAATAATATAATAGCAGAAGTTCAGACAGCTTGCAGACACTAAATCTATGCACTAAGGCATCGGTGGTCGAGTGATTAGGCTGCCATACTGGAGATTATGAGGTCCCGGTACGCCCCTAGCATAGCTAGGCCTGACGTGTTCCTTGGAAAGACAATAACGCATTTTCCCCACTCACCCAGGTGCAAATGGGTACAAACACTAGCTGGGGAGTTAAAACCTGCGTCAGCCTAGCGCCCTGTACAGGAGGTGATTATCATCACCTGTTCTGCTTCACGCTATTGTAACCAGGATAAGCTCCGGCTCTATGGGCCGTAACGCCCTTGAAGGAACTTAAGGTCCATACCTCTGGGATGAGTATAAGCCATGGTAGCCCCACTATCGCACTTTGTTCTGGGTTGCCTGTGAAATTCCTGTCCAGTTGGTTCTCTGCATCCTTATCCTGTCTTCAGTGTCCTTTTCCCCTGTGGGTTCCAGGTCAGGGACTGGCGTGTGGTGCTGAATGCCGGTTCCCTGAGGATGTGTCCAATCCAACCTCACTTTCTGTTGCAGGATCTGTAAGCTGGTTCCTGTTTTGCTCACTGCTAACTGTCTTGTTTTTCTTCTTCTGGCAATCCGATTTTAAAAATGTACCGTACCTCAGACAGGTGTTAATGAATGTATGAATTTCCGCTGTGTTGTCCCAACCAGTCTCCGTGTTTCACAGCCATAGGGAAGACCGACTTCACATTTGAGTTAAAGACATATGTCTTTGTTTTCTCATATGTATCTCTCTTGAGGCCCTCATGTTCTTGAGCTTGATAAATTCTGCTCAGACTTTGCCTCCTATCCCAGCTGTGACGTCTCTTTCAGTGCCTGCTCCTCTTCAGTTCCAACCAGCAGTGAAGTATGCCGCTGATCAAAGAAATGTTTGAAAAGTGATTAACTCCAGACTATGCAAGATTCGACACAAGATTATGGCGTGGGTACCCAAAAAGTAGGGAAGTTTAAGAAGTTTGTAGCTGTTATTTTTATTATTTTCTCTTCAGTTTTCAAACACAGTGTTCATTAGAGATCAAACTTTATATTGGCACCAATAAAAATCGGCTATGTGTTTGTCGAGTGGAGATGAGTAAAGGGTGAAATTGAGAAGCTTAAACTCTTTTTGGGGTGGAGACACCATTCACACAATACATTATTTCCATCAGTAAATGGATGAAACAATGAGACGGTAATTGATAAAAAAACCAGTGTGGTTTATGCTGACTACAAGGCTTGTAGATCTACTTGTAGTACTAGTGGTAGTAGTTGTTTTGTAAGTTTGCAAAGAAAATGATTTATGTTGAAGCTTGCATAGCCATCAGTAAATACATTTTTAGAAAATCATCTGTTCACGCTAGAGAGCTTGTTCCGGCAGGGATAAGCCTAGAAGATGCTCCATACCGCAATCGCGTATACGCGATCTTTCTCTAGTTATGACCCGGCAGTGTTATAATCGCATATGTGCGACAATTGTACTATGGCCTAAGTGTAGTGTGATTGGCAATCATGCGACCATTGTACTTGTAGTTTGTAGTCTATGGGTTAATTGTTTTTATGTAATAAAAACATTTTTATTTCCCCAGCTGTGGATATCTGGTCAGCTGGAGTCATTTGTCTGTCACTATCAGGGAGATATCCTTTTTTCCGTGCTCAAGATGACCTGGGGTACCTGGCTCAGATTATTTCAGTTCTGGGATCCAAAGCTTGCATTCAAGCAGCCACTGCCTTTGGTAAGTAGGCATTATATAGCCATGTGTCGAAATTGCTTGGCTGGCAATGTTTGCAAAGACACACACACTCACTCACACACACCCTCTCATTCACACACGCATAGTGTACAGTATATTATCTGTGGCCAGTTGGCGGGTGATGCTGGTAGGTTTTACTTCTTTCCTTTCACGTTTTCACTTTCAGTTTCATTTAGCTGCTTCCTCCTCATGCCCCCTGAGATCACCGCATATGGTGAGCGGGGTAAATTTGAATTAAACACAGTATATTGTCTATTTTTCATATAATTCTGAGTTTTTCTTGGGGTTTTTGTGCGTGAATGCTCTTTTGCTGAGTCACTAAGGGTAACGATAGTTTGCCTGTAGTTTTTAAATGATCGACACAAAAGCGACAAGAATAAGAAAAACAAAAACAAAACAAAAAGTAATGTAAGGAGATAGAGAGAGGGAGAGAGAGACAGACGGGGGCCAAAGAGAGAGAGAGAGACAGACAGACGGGGGCCAAAAAGAGAGAGAGAGACAGACGGGGTCAAAAGAGAGAGAGAGAGGGAGACAGACGGGGGCCAAAAGAGAGAGAAACAGACGGGGGCCAAAAAGAGAGAGAGAGGGAGACAGACGGGGGCCAAGAGAGAGAGAGAGACAGACGGGGCCAAAAGAGAGAGAGAGAGACAGACGGGGGCCAGAAGAAGAGAGAGAGAGAGACAGACAGACGGGGGCCAGAGAGACAGAGAGACAGGGGCCAGAAGAGAGAGAGAGAGGGAGAGAGAGACAGACGTGGGCCAAAAAAGAGAGAGGGGAGAGAGACAGACGGGGGCCAAAAGAGAGAGGGAGAGAGAGACAGACGGGGGCCAAGAGAGAGAGAGAGCGCAAGTTAGTTCCATTCACTATCATATCAGTATGACTTGTTTCTTTGTCTTCTCATCTCTTGTATTCCAACCAATCCAGGTAAACTTCTGACCCTCAATGAAAGCATTCCGTCTGTTAACCTGGAAGCTGCTTGCCTCAAACTACGCGAGTCACAGACTGCGGCAAACTCGTACGATTCTGATGCGATCATGACGTCTTGGAGCAAGTTGACCAGCGACGCGTTTGACCTTCTGCAAAAACTCTTGGATCCAAACCCGAAGACTCGGATCACCGCAGATGCTGCTTTACAACATCCGTTTTTTACACATGAGGCTGAAAAGGATACCTAACCCCAGGTTTAACAATTTGTGAAAGACTAAAATTTGACACTTACTTTTAAATGGTCAAGAACAAGGGTCACCGAACTACGGCCTGCTAGACAGATCCGATCCACGAGATCAATTCGTCCAGGCCACTGCCATGCATAGTGCGGAAAATTTCATTAAATTTTTTAATTTTGTTTTTGCTGCTTGGTTTGTGAGACTCAGATAGTGCGCACTAATTTTAATTTAACTATCGATTACATCACTTAATTTGATGCCTCTTTTTGTAGAGATACTTTGCTGTCTATATTTTTTGTGTATTGATAAATCAATAGGTCTGTTGACTTTTTTTTTTTTTATGTATTCAGTGTATCATATTAAGCTGTATAGTCATCCAGCCCGCTGTCGGCATTATGTCTCAGTCATCCAACCCACTTTGAAAAATGTTTGGTGACCCCTGGAGTGCTTAGGCTGCCAGACTGGGGATCACGTAACACGCATTTTCCCCACTGAATCCAGGTGCAAATGGGTACAAGCACTAGCTTAGGAGAGGTCGCTTGTGACCTCCTTGCTGATTGAAGTGTCGCGATAGCAGCAGACAAACCCAGTGAGAGATGGTGATAAACTGCTGTCACTGTCAGTGTCACCGCGACAGAAGGTTCGGCAGCAGACTGAAAGTTTGCTTGGCTCACACCCGTCGCACTCTTCTCTCAGTCCGGTCTCGTCAAGGCAAAATAGTTGATAGTTACACAGGGTAGGTTGATATCAAGACGGGATTCATTTCCTTTGATTTTGAGACCGTGGTCAGATTCGAATAAAACGCTTCGAAGCCTTGTATTTGTTAGTCTCGGGTAGCGCCCAGGCCTAATGTAGAGCATTGCACTCACTGAAGACAGATCATTGATATTGTCACTTTTACTACCTGGGGTCATGCGTTGAGGACATGGTTCAAGTACATGTCCTCTGCGAATGACTGTTGTTCGATAATTTCCCACAACTCTAAGCAGAGTCTCTGAATGTACCTTGTGAAATACAGAGAGTTTTTGGAAGTTCCTTGTTGTGAAAGATACAACACGTAGGAATTGTAACAACCCCACATGAAGAACTTGATCAACAGATGTCGGGGCCAGCAGTAATAAAGACGTGAGCGATGAAGGCGGGTCATTTTGGTTACTTTTGTCGCAACCGCCCGTGTACTTGTTATAGTCCTTGACAGGCTGTGGCATGGTTATTTCAAGGACAGCGCCATCTTTGTTTCTTCCGTTTACAACTCCAGTTTTTGCAGGATCATGGTAGTTGGAAATGAAGGTGATAGGTTTTTTTATCCTGCCATACCATGCAGGTTATGCTGTCCTTACACAGATAGCGACTTTCACCGCGAGGGAGTTTTTTTACTTTCTTCATGGATTTGGGAAATAATTACTCTGTTCTATAAGAAGAGAGTTCCAACAATTCCAGTTTGCATCTCAGTCAAAGCATATTTTGCCAGAGTCACTGAATTATAGTATCAGTCCATGGCGAGGATGTGATCTGTTCTCCATTACACATGACGTCAAGAGACGCACAACAGTATTTCCTACCACACCTAATTCTTGCACTGTCATTGGTGCTGCCCCAGTGTAATCTTCTGCATTGAACACATATATGCAGTCTCGCTTTCACACAGAAGAAAAGATTTGATGCCCCATATTGTGGGTTTGTCTTTGTATATTGTTTTATTATTGCCAGACGATTTTTCGTCGGCATCATCTCTTCGTCTAGACTCAGGTGTTATCTTGACAGGTAAAAGTGACGAAACTTGGGGAGCAGATATTCCAGAAAAGGCCTGACCTTATAGATTCTGTCTCTTTTATCAATGTATTGTTCGTATCCTCCTCATCCACCACATGCAGAAAAGCCCAGAGAGCCAGAATCTGTCTCGCTTCACGGCGTTATGAAACCCGGGAGTAAGTCCAACGAGGCCAGCTCCGTCACTTGTCCAGTGATCCCGATAGCTGGGTTTGACACACAAATACTCCATGTATATCCTCAGCCCAAGAAAAGCTTTCATTTCTTCAACCAAAGCATCCTTGCATAGTAGTACTAGTAGATTGGCTTTTCAGCGCGCACTTGATGGGCACATAGATTTGTCTTTTCTGTCAAATTCTGCCAGGAATAATCCCGCGGTAAACAAGGATAGAAAATCTATAGTCCTACTCTCTTCAATGATATAATCTGGAATGTTCACTGGCCCTCTCCCATCCTCATTGAATCTCAGATGTACATTTGGTGCTACAAATTGGCAATGGCTAGATTTCACGTATGGCGCTTCTGTCAACCTTGCAGCCCGAAATGGGTGGGTTAGGTCTTTTTAGACTAAAGGTGGCTTGGAAAGCTTGGTAAACTGCCACATTATATGATTATGCCGTACTTCTACTTGGCCTCTGGTCTCAATTCTGAGAATGGGACTTACTTTACTTTTTTTTTACTTTTACTTTACTTTTACTTTACTTTACTTTACTTTACTTTTTTCTCTTTCTTTACTTTTACTTTCTTTCTTCTTCTTCTTCTTTCTTTAACGTCGTGTGTTTCCCTCGACAGAGGGGTTCGACGGCGTCCAATTTTGATCGCCGCTTTCCAGGCCGCTCAGACTGCAGCTGACGACGCGCAGACCTGCCAAGTTTCCCGATTTGGAACCCCCACTCCTGACATCCCGATATGGCCGCAATTTTCCCGATATTTTGTTCTCGAGAGCGGAAATTTATTTTGGTGAAGAAAATTGCGAATTATAATTTCTACTAAGCTCTACTAAGTTACTAACTAAGCTTATAATCGTTCTTGGTAGAAATAATCGAAGACAATAAAACCTTTTTGGTTCGATACTAAATATAAATAGATCTAGTTTCATTGATAGGATATTCACCTATTAATTAAAGCTGTTTGGCTAGAAACTGCTTTCGCTTTGCTAGGTTTAAATTGTAATAATTTAAATACAGTCTATTAATATTATCATTATCATTATTTCACAGTTTCAGTCTCATCCTTTTGTTTACGAAGCTGATGACTGACTCATATTATTTTCTATATCTAGCGCGCTTTCTTGATTGTGTCTGTTTTCTTGAATCTTACTTGGATTATATTTTTGATTACTTTTACCTTCGTTTTGGATTTATTCAATCCTGATTTATTAATTAAGTTACTACTGTTTTTATAATTTATGATGTTTAAAATTGGAATGCTAGGCTCTACAAGTGAGATCTAGATCTAGATAATATAAACGTTTTATCTCGAATTTCGAATTGGGCATGGATCGATTTCTGGAAAAAAAAAAAGGCCTTTGGAAATAGAACATTCAGAAGATGTGGAACCTACCTCTAGATCTAGTTGTAATACTAATAGTTCTCAACCAAGCAAGAAACCTAAACCAAGTGTTAAATTTTGGGAGGAATATAGGAAGGAATGGCCTTGCATTAAACCTTCTGTCAAAAGGGCAGAGCTTTGCACATTGTGTACCTTGTGGTTTAGATGTTAGCATTGCCAGTGGTGGGATGGATGACATCAGAAAACATGTGAAAACTGCAAAGCATGCTACTGCAGTTAAGGACAGTCTATCCAGGAGGAATATCAGTGGCTTCATGACCAAGGACAGAGATTGCTCTGTGATTAGGGCAGAGGTTTTATGAACAAAATTTATTTTTGAGAAAAACTTGCCTGTCTCGGTTAGTAATCAGTTCGGGACTCTGTTAAGAAGAGTAAGAGAAAGATGACCAGATTCAGAAATCGCTAAGAAATTTGCTTGTGGTTGCACAAAAACAACTGCGATAGCATAGGGGGTGCACCGTCTGTTATCGCAAATGTGAATCGATAGACATGTCACGATTCAAAAATATTAATTTTCCCTATTTTGTCCATGAAAAGTTGGCAGGTCTGCATACCCCATCTTCTTTGTGTCTGCCTCCAGGTCCCTTCGCCATGTGTTTGGTGGTCTTCCTCTCTTTGTTTTAACTTTATTGTAATTGTATATAATATTAATATTAATATACATACATGTATTATGTATCAATGATTAAAAAAAGCGTGTGTTTCTTTTTGTGTGTGTGTCAACTTCTTTCTAACATTTCAAGGCTTGAAATTTTTATGTTCTTGCAGGTGGCCAGTTGGACGGGCGCTGCTGGCAGTGGCAGGTTCTCCTTTCTTTTCTTCACTCTTTCACTTTTCTTTCATCTTGCTGTTTTTCTTTCTGAGATCACTGCATATGGTAAACAATGTTCTTGTGTCTTATTTACCAGCTTCTGAAATGAGGTTTTGATTTGCCTTGATCCACAGCCATAACTACGGTGATCTCAGTTTTTTAAAAAAATTTTCTGTAAGAGGATTGTAAAATTTTGCCTAGAGTACACTGCCATGTGAACAGCCAAGTGATCTCTAAATAGATGCACACATGCAGTATTGTGATCTACACATAGAGCCTTGTCTCCTACACACAGAGCCTCGTCTCCTACACATAGAGCCTTGTCTCCTACACATAGAGCCTTGTCTCCTACACATCCTTGTCTCCTACACATAGAGCCTTGTCTCCTACACATAGAACCTTGTCTCCTACACATAAAGCCTTGTCTCTTGTCTCCTACACATAGAGCCTTGTCTCCTACACATAGAGCCTTGTCTCCTTGTCTCACATAGAACCTTGTCTCCTACACATAGAGCCTGTCTCCTACACATAGAGCCTTGTCTCCTACACATAGAGCCTTGTCTCCTACACATAGAGCCTTGTCTCCTACACATAGAGCCTTGTCTCCTACACATAGAGAGCCTTGTCTCCTACACAGGAGCCTTGTTGTAGAATCTTGTCTGCTACACATAGAGCCTTGTCTCCTACTCCTACACATAGAGCCTTGTCTCCTACACATAGAGCCTTGTCTCCTACACATAGAGCCTTGTCTCCTACACATAGAGAGCCTTGTCTCCTACACATAGAGAGCCTTGTCTCCTACACATAGAGCGTTGTCGTAGAGCCTTGTCTCCTACACATAGAGCCTTGTCTCCTACTCCTCTACATACAGCCTTGTCTCCTACATATAGAGCCTTGTCTCCTACACATAGAGCCTTGTCTCCTACACATAAAGCCTTGTCTCCTACACATAGAGCCTTGTCTCCTACACATAGAGCCTTGTCTCCTACACATAGAGCCCTGTCTCCTACACATAGAGAGCCTTGTCTCCTACATAAAGAGCCTTGTCTCCTACACATAGAGCCTTGTCTTCTACACATAGAGTCTTGTCTCCTACACATAGAGCCTTGTCTCCTACAAATAGACTCATAGAGAGCCTTGTCTCCTACACATAGAACCTTGTCTCCTACACATAGAGCCTTGTCTCCTACACACAGAGCCTTGTCTCTACACACAGAGCCTTGTCTCTTACACACAGAGCCTTGTCTCCTACACACAGAGCCTTGTCTCCTACACATAGAGAGCCTTGTCTCCTACACATAGAGCCTTGTCTCCTACACATAGAGCCTTGTCTCCTACACATAGAGCCTTGTCTCCTACACATAGAGCCTTGTCAGACTTGTCTAGAGAGCCTTGTCTCCTACACATAGAGCCTTGTCTCCTACACACAGAGCCTTGTCTCCTACACATAGAGCCTTGTCTCCTACACACAGAGCCTTGTCTCCTACACACAGAACCTTGTCTCCTACACATAGAGCCTTGTCTCCTACACATAGAGAGCCTTGTCTCCTAGCACAGAGCCTCGTCTCCTACACATAGAGAGTCTCCTCCTACACACAGAGCCTTGTCTCCTACACACAGCCTTATCTCCCTACACATAGGGCCTTGTCTCCTAGTCCTACACATAGAGCCTTGTCTCCTGTACATAGAGCCTCGTCTCCTGTACACTCGTCTGCGACAGAGCCTTGTCTCCGACACACAGAGCCTTGTCTCCTACATATAGAGCCTTGTCTCCTACACACAGAGCCTTGTCTCCTACATATAGAGCCTTGTCTCCTGTACATAGAGCCTTGTCTCCTACACATAGAGCCTTGTCTCCTACACATAGAGCCTTGCTCCCCCATAGAGCCTCGTCTCCTACACACAGAGCCTTGTCTCCCTACACATAGAGCCTCGTCTCCTACACACAGAGCCTTGTCTCTACATATATAGCCTCATCTCCTATATATAGCCTCATCTCCTACACATAGAGCCTCGTCTCCTACACATATAGAGCCTCGTCTCCTACATAGAGCCTTGTCTCCTATACATAGAGCCTTGTCTCCTACAAATAGAGCCTTGTCTCCTACACATAGAGAGCCTCATCTCCTGTACATAGAGCCTTGTCTCCTCACATAGAGAGCCTCATCTCCTGTACATAGAGCCTTGTCTCCTACACATAGAGCGCCTCATCTCCCCTGTACATAGAGCCTTGTCTCCTACACATAGAGCCTCTTCTGCTACACAGAGCCTTGTCTCCTACACATAGAGCCTCGTTTCTTACACAGAGAGCCTCATCTCCTACAAATAGAGCCTTGTCTCCTACACATAGAGCTCCGTCTCCTGTACATAGAGCCTTGTCTCTCCTACATAGAGAGCCTCGTCTCCTGTACATAGAGCCTTGTTCCTACACATAGAGAGCCTCTTCTCCTGTACATAGAGCCTTGTCTCCTACACATAGAGAGCCTCGTCTCCTGTACATAGAGCATTGTCTCCTACACATAGAGAGCCTCGTCTCCTGTACATAGAGCCTTGTCTCCTACACATAGAGAGCCTCGTCTCCTGTACATAGAGCCTTGTCTCCTACACATAGAGAGCCTCATCTCCTGTACATAGAGCCTTGTCTCCTACACATAGAGAGCCTCGTCTCCTGTACATAGAGCCTTGTCTCCTACACATAGAGCCTCGTCTCCTGTACATAGAGCCTTGTCTCCTACACATAGAGAGCCTCGTCTCCTACATAGAGCCTTGTCTTCTACACAGAGAGCCTAGAGCATTG
Organism: Doris montereyensis; assembly: GCA_037039925.1. Lineage (NCBI taxonomy): Eukaryota > Metazoa > Mollusca > Gastropoda > Nudibranchia > Dorididae > Doris > Doris montereyensis. The sequence goes on along the minus strand of JAXRKP010000634.1, from coordinate 149,624 downwards.
TTTCCTACACATAGAGAGCCTCGTCTCCTACACAGAGCCTTGTCTCCCTACACATAGAGAGCCTCTTCTCCTAGAGACATATAGAGCCTTGTCTCCTACATAGAGCCTCGTCTCCTACACATAGAGAGCCTTCGTCTCCTACACATAGAGAGAGCCTTGTCTCCTACACATAGAGCCTCGTCTCCTACACATAGAGAGCCTCCTCCTACACATAGAGCCTTGTCTCCTACACATAGAGCCTTGTCTCCTACACATAGAGCCTTGTCTCCTACACATAGAGAGCCTTGTCTCTCCTACACATGGAGAGCCTTGTCTCCTACACATAGAGCCTCGTCTCCTACACATAGAGCCTTGTCTCCTACACATAAGAGCCTTGTCTCCTACACATAGAGCCTCGTCTCCTACACATAGAGCCTGTCTCCTACACATTGAGCCTTGTCTCCTACACATAGAGCCTTGCCTCCTACACATTGAGCCTTGTCTCCTACACATAGCCTTGGGACACATAGAGCCTTGTCTCCTACACATTGAGCCTTGTGCCCATCTCCGATGGGATGGGATGGGACTAGCGTTCGATCTACCTACCCCGACCGGGGTTTATATATATATATATATATATATATATATATATATATATGGGGTTTTGCTCGGAGAAATTAAAAACTCAAGAAAACCTTATTAGGCACGAACCCACTACCTTGTGGTTGAGAGGCTGATACCTTGCCTCTGGACCACCGGAGTCCCTTCTGGATGGGACTCGGTGGTCCAGATGCTAGGTGTTGGCCTCTTAACCCAAAGGTGGTGGGTTGAAGCCCCGCCAATGGTTGAAAAGTTTTCTCAAGTTGTTTTGCGTTCAATCTATCCTACTGGTCCAGACAAGTGGATCGACACCTATTCCCATCGGAGATGGACGGTAAAAGGAGGTCCCATGTGTAGTCCACAATGCTCTGCACATTAAATATCCCTTGGGTGTTTGTAGTAATTGTAGGGCAGTCTGGGCAAAATTACAGATCCTACCAAAAAAACCCATGAGATTGAGATCACCATGTTTGTGGATGTGGATTCACTCTAGTCTAATCAAATCAAGTCAAAAACCCATCGGGAAGCAGAAGCCATTAAATTTATGTTTATTTGTTCTTTTATCAGACCGTTTTTGTGTGTGGTGTTAATAGGACTGTTGCATTGTCAACATATATTCATATATAATATAGTGTTGTTCACTGATGTAGACAAGGGGGTATAGTAATCCAGAGGTAAAGTGAATGCTAAACAATGCTAAGTCTGACGTTTTGTTCCTTGGGAACCGGCTCCGCTCAGTCATGGTGCAAATGGGTACCAGCACAAGTATGGGAGTACTAGTATAAACCTGCAGCAGACTAGCGTCCTGTCCAGTAGGTGGATTAATATTGTCACCTGTTCCACTTTATGCTATTAGAAACCGGGATGATACCCTCTGGCTTTATGGGCGGGCCATAACGACCTTGGAGAAACTTAACTACTACTACTCCTGCTACTACTACTACTACTACTGCTACTAGTACTACTATTACTACTGCTACTGCTACTATTACTGACTGCTACTACTACTATTACTACTGTTACTGCTATTACTACTACTACTATTACTTCTACTACTACTACTACTACTGCTACTACTACTACTGCTACTGCTACTATTACTGCTACTACTGTTTTTACTATTACTACTACTACTATTACTACTACTACTACTGCTGCTACTGCTATTACTACTAGTACTGCTACTATTTTTTTTTATTACTACGACTACTGCTACTACTGCTATTACTATTACTACTACCACTGCTACTTCTTCTACTACTACTACTACTGCTGCTGCTACTACTACTACTACTACTACTATTATCACTACTACTACTACTACTTCTGATACTACTGCTATTATTACTAATTGCTACTACTACTACTGCTGTTGCTGCTGCTACTACTACTACTACTACTACTACCTTAGATGTGAAAAGTAATGACAAACTAGATTTTTTACCACATTGTGCCGTGTGTCTAGACAAATCGGTAAATCGCGCCAGCTAAAGCACTAGCACTAGCAGCTGGGGCAACAGCCGCCAGCGCATCACCATCTTCACCCCCAACATATGTCACGAGACATGGGAGAAGATTGAGTTTGATCCGCTTTACACTGAGTAACCAGCACAATTATATTTATATGGCCTGTAGGTTTGAATAACAAACCGATCTGATTAGTACTAGCAGTAGCACTAGCAGTAGTACTAATCTAGTAGTAGTACTAGCACTAGCAGTAGTACTAGCAGTAGTACTAGCACTAGCAGTAGTGCAAGCAGTAGTACTAGCAATTAGCAGTAGTACAAGCGGTAGTACTTTAGCAGCAGTACTAGCACCAGCAGTAGGTACTGGCGGTAGCAGTAGCACTAGCAGTAGTACTAGCACTAGCAGTAGCACTAGCAGTAGTACTAGCAGCAGCACTAGCAGTAGTACTAGCAGCAGCAATAGCAGTAGTACTAGCAATAGCAGCTGTGGTAATCTTACACTACTTACACTTACAGTACATTCTGCTGATCAGCAGACATTGTAAAACATTATTTTTTTTATCCTTTCTGTTTAAATAAATAAACACGAAAACAGCAAGAAGAAATCTACGAGAACTGCTGGATGCTGATTAATCTAAAATTGTTTGTGGTACTACTGGCAGTGTACGCAGTTAGTTCTTATTCTCATGGATTACGAATAGTGATGTCAAGCCCTGAAGCAACCAGCAGTCACAGTTACAGGAACGATGGAGCCATGCACAGGTTCACTGTATCTCGTCAAAAGGAGAGATGTTATGTATCATCATACTCATCGAGTCTAGTGTAGTAATGGATTACGAGTACCAATACCCTTCCATCTCAAGCCTACCTATAATTCGAAATATGACAATATAAGTGACAACTCCACAAATAAAGACAAAACAAAGACGTGACGTTTCGGGTATATAACCCTTCGTCAGACAACAAACGAGAAATATCTAGAATCTAGATCTAAGTACTACCTCAGGCATCACACAATGTGATGTCAGAAGAATAACATAAAGTAAAGGAGAAAATGTCTATGGGTTAACAAGTACAGTATTCGCTGGATAAACTAAATGCACGCTTTTTGGGGCGTAGAGAAAAAAGCATGCTTTTATTACTTTAATTTATACATACCGTGTGTTTTTTTAGAACACTTTTACTATGTTTTATATAGTACAGTAAACATTCGGTCAGCAGCTGTAGGCGTGTGTCGTGTGTCTTTATGCAGAGTGTGCTTTTTATGAAGTGCGCTTTTATCCAGCGACTACTGTATAAAGTAGTACAACAAGTCTTATTGGTGGTCTTTTTCTTAGAACAAGCAAATCGTCTTCTTGATTCTCTCTGTAATTTACAGACTTACGAAAGTATGAACGGGTTGTATGGAGTATGAACACAAATTACAAATTACGGCACTTCTTCTCTCCTTCTCTCATGGGCGGTTGGCGGGAGGTGCTGGTAGGCCCTATTTTCTTTCCCTTTTACTATTTCATTTCGGGGCAGTTGGCGGGGCTGCTGGTAGGTCCTATTCCTTTCCTTGCTTCTTTCTCATATTAGTAATTAGTCATATCTTCTATCTTGCTATTTCCTCTTAATTCAGCCTGAGATCATCACAACATATCGTGTCCTTTGACTCCTGAAAAATTCATGTTCCAAACCGATTTTGGTAAACTTTTTTACTCTTAGTCTTAGTATGTATTGTTAGGCTCCAAATATTTCTCTCTCTCTCTCTCTCTCTCTCTCTCTCTCTCTCTCTCTCTCTCTCTCTCTCTCTCTCTCTCTCTCTCTCTCTCTCTCTCTCTCTCTCTCTCTCTCTCTCTCTCTCTCTCTCTCTCTCTCTTCTCATACATAATTTGCCTTCATCGAGCTGCTGGTTGGCGGGTGCTACTGATATTGGTAAGTTCCTACTTCTATTTCTTTCATGTTATTTGTTACTCTTTCACTTCTCGATCAATACACTGTCATTGTCATCGTGCTGTCTTTTCTTAATTCACCCTGCTGCGATCAGCATATATATGAAACTGAGAAACTGTGAAACAACCAAAAACTTGACAGAAGATCTGAGACACCCATGTAGATCTCTAGATATTGTTTGAAAAAGTTTAGTGGTAAGGGCGATTATAGATTTCCTGTGCAAGCAAGAGACAGAGAGGAGAGATATTACAAACTGGTTTTGTCCCAAAGGATATAATAATATTGTGTTGTATAGCTGACCTATATAAGTTATAAGCTGAAAATAGATTTTGGGTTTTTTCCTTTGAATAATGTCTCAGGTTGATTACTATAGTAATGTCAATACTAATAATAACCGTTTGTAATTGCATGCGTATCTTTTTCTGTAGTCTGTTAATGTAAATATAATCCATGTGCCACCCTGAACATCCAGTTAAAATAGAGAAACTGATCCTTATACTGAGTTTTTATGTTATAGAGCAAGGCCTGTTAATTGATTTAACTCTACTGAACTTTGAAACATTGAGTTTGTGGACCCATGGGAAGCTAAAAATGTAATCGAGTACAAAACCTGAAATTTCCATGATGAAACTTCCTTTTTTACTTCCATTTCGTATCTGATCAAGCCTAACTTCACTCTGCTGAAATTGTTTTATTTTTCCCTTGAACGCTAAGACAAAGACATTTTGTTTCAGTATTCAGCATTTCGTTTTGGATAGATCTACTTGATCTAGATCTTTCTCTTGTACTGTAGAATTGGTAGTCATTTGGTAAGTATGAAAAATCCCACGTTGAAGTTGGGCATTTCTAGATCTAGAAGATCTAGATTCTAGATATTCAATGATTCATTACGATTGTTACAAAACTATTAACGCAAGCTATAACACTAACACTATAACTATAACTATGGTCAAATGATACTGGTCGCACAAAAAGAAACACTCGGCGTTGCCTCTGACGATTGCTATTGAGATTCTCTCAAACAACCAAGCCGTCTGCCAGGGTTAAATCGGTTGCGACAACCAGCATAGCTCCTAAATCAGACAAAAAGCGCTAGGTAGAGGGTCCACACATGCCAGACGTTTTCCAATGCCACAGGTTGAAATAAATAAAATTCCTGATTACAGGATCCTCGTTTAGACCCTGCTTTTAACTTCAGAATGGGAGCATCAACAGTTGCAGCTATTGTCACAGAAACAGTTGTATACTGTGGGATGAGCTACATTCTCAACAAATGCCAATCCTAACAGCTCATACTTTCAAATCAATAGCCATTGATTTTTTGAGACTTGGAACTTTCCACATTGCCTAGGAGCAATTGACGGGAAACATGTCAGAGTAAAATGTCCAGCAAACTCGGGATCCATGTATTTTAATTACAAAAGTATTTCTCAAAGTGTTGTTTTACAAGTTCATTGCTATTGATGTCGGTGGTTATGGCAAACCAAGTGATGGGGGACGTTCCAGGCATCTGGGCTGTATCGGGCTTTGGCGGATGAAAAGATGAAGTTGTCAGATCCTATGCGCTACCACAATCTAACGGGTAGCTCCTTACGTCTTCGTTACTGACAAAGCGTACCCTCTACTACCATTTTTACTGAAACCATACAGCGGCAGCAATCTTCCTGAGGAACAAGACTACTTCAATAAAAATTGTCAAGATGCAAAAAAAGTAGTGGAAAATGCATTTGCCATTCTCACCTCCAAGTGGTGCATTCTAGCAAAATGTATTGATGCAGGTGTTGAGCTGACAGATAACATTGTAAAATGTATGTATTCTACACAACACAATCATTGACACTGACAGAGAAGGCATGGTACATAATCTCATAACGACTTTTAACCTCTGTGTGAATAGATCACGTCATGCACCACGTGACAAAGAGCATGAAATTGAAAATAAAACAATTAAAAACAAAAATTCTGTTTCAAGTTTATCTTCAATTCCCATATCACTGGCAATTTCACTCCAAAGTCTGTCAGTCGTCATTCGGTTGGCATGGCGTTTGTCTCTTTTATCCCACAAAGGGCGTCTTTAAAAAAAATTGACAATAAACAAACCAACATCCATTGTTGTAGATGTTATGTCTCTCTAGAGAAAAACCTCACTACACATGTGTATAATAGGGAAGATTCAATTTTCCCTATCAAACACGTGGGTAATGTGTAGTATTGTTTCTCTAAAAAATAAAAATAAATATTATTTTCTAAGTTATAGGGAAATAATGAATTCTGCCTGAATCTTGTCCTAATTGGGTGATGCTGACTTCAACAGTGTTATTAGATTTCTTCTACGATCAACGGCGCTCTGCTATGGTCATTTGAAAATGTCCCTAGTCCATCCCAGACACCACGGCGCCACGCCTTGTGACGAGACGTAAGGAGCGACGGTGGTGTCGGTGAATTTCGGTCGCAATTAGTATTGTCCCTCAATACTTATAAAATCGGGTACGAACTACCTGTACGGATCAGTATCCGCAATAAGGATCTTCTATGTGTGTGTTGTTGGGTTTGATAGAGGAATATTCATACTAAGTCGTCCTTATTCATACTTATCCCGAAATCGGGATCCTTTATGTTTTCCCCTTTATGCAGCATCTACTGTATTCATATTTTATAATAACACATTCCATAATTTGATCAAGACATTTGTATCAAACAGTTCATTATATTCATATTTTATTATAACACATTCCATAATTTGATCAAGACATTTGTATCAGACAGTACATTATATTCATATTTTATTATAAAACATTCTATAAATTGATCAAGACATTTGTATCAAAGAGTACATTATATTCATATTTTATTATAACACATTCCATAATTTGATCAAGACATTTGTATCAAACAGTGAATTCTATTCATATTTTATTATAACACATTCCATAATTTGATCAAGACATTTGTATCAAACAGTGAATTCTATTCATATTTTATTATAACACAGTCCATAATTTGATCAAGACATTTGTATCAAACAGTTCATTATATTCATATTTTATTATAACACATTCCATAATTTGATCAAGACATTTGTATCAAACAGAATTCTATTCATATTTTATTATAACACAGTCCATAATTTGATCAAGACATTTGTATCAAACAGTTCATTATATTCATACTTTATAATACAGTAGTGACTGCCTAAATGCCCGGTGCTTGGGAAGCAGAGAAAAACGGGCATTTAGGCGTAACAGGCATTTAGGCGAAAGTAGGTCAGGGCAACAATTTGGAAGGAGGGGTGGGGGGGGTGATCACCAAGGGACTTCATCCAGTATGGTGCAGAAATTTAACATTTAGGAAAAATTTAATGCGAGACATAGGGACCCCTGAAACCATTTAGCTATTTAGCACTGAGGTGATGGGTTGACCATCGCTCACCACGAAGACCTGAAGGCACAATGGATACAGTCAATGCAAGACATGGGATCAATAAAACTGTTCACACCTTGTCCCTCGATCACGATGCGTGCCTGGTCTATTAAAAACAATGAATGATTGCATGCGACTTTACGACATCAAGAAAGATCCGTGGGTAGAGTCTGAAGGACTTAGATTCTCATTGCCCAGTGACAAGCCAGTGATCCACTGGAACAAAGGCTGTGCTGTACAGTGGATGGAGTTATGAAGAGAAGACTGGTCATCTTTTATTACATTACAATGGAAAGGTAAGGAAGGGTGGTTACAGTGCATAACACATTTGACGGACATAAGCCATATTAGCGATGGGATTACACGTATGATAAAAAAGAAATAATTTTTAATCAATTACAGGCGTATTTTATGATAATTTGGAGAAAATGATCCCTGTAGTTGCCGTTGATACAGGGCATTTACTCGAAAATCTTGGTTTTGAAAAGACACTTAGAGTGGCAATTTATATCGAAAAAATTCGGTTTCACTGATTTTATGGGCATTTAGGCAAAACTGGCATTATGGCGGCGGGCATTTAGGCGGTCACTACTGTAACACATTCCATAATTTGATCAAGACATTTGTATCAAACAGTACATATTCATATCTTATGTCATGCCATAATATTTCAGTCAGGACAGTTTTATATCTAAAGCAATGTTATAACCATTAAAAACAAATTTTTAAGTTATTGTGGCACAAACTAAATTTTAAAAAGAAACGCAAAGTTTGAAATGGTTTTCCATATTGCATTTCTGTACAGAGACCTCAATTACAATAAAAAATGGATCAAGAACCTATAGGTGAAACGGATCAAGCGCCAGAAGTTGAAGAGCCCACGGGTCAAGCCGATTATGACCCTAAAAGGTCAAGCCGATCAAAAGCCCAAAAGTCAAGCAGATCAAAAGCCTACGGGTCAAGCGGATCAAGTTCCTAACGTTGAAAAGGAAATGGAACAAGAGCCTCAGGGTCAAGTGGATCAAGAGCCTAAAGGCCAAGCAGATCAAAAGCCTAAAGGTCAAGCGGATCAAAAGCCTAAAGGTGAAGTGGATCAAAGCCTGAAGGTCAAGTGGATCAAGTTCTAACGTTGAAATGGAACAAGATCCTCAAGGTCAAGCGGATCAAGAGCCTAAAGGTCAAGTGGATCAAAAGTCTAAAGATGAAGTGGATCAAAAGCCTAAAGGTCGAGCGGATCAAGGGTCTACGAAGGATCAATGTTCTACAGATGATGACAGTGACTCAGATAAAGACACAGATCAAGAGTCTTTCTGCTCAGATGACGCAGCGTAATGACCGGGCATCAACAGTATACAAAAAAAACTGCACAAAAGTCTAGAACTAGAACTAAAGAGATAGTCTTAATGGATATGAGTACAGAGATATAATTGAGGAAGACTACATGTACCTCCAGTGTGTCCATGAAAGAGAACATCGAGAGGCTGGTATTTTATTTAGTGAGTAAAGACGTCATCACGACTGTAGAGGAGGAAGACGTTATGGTACGCATGTCACTTTTCAAATATTCTGTTTGCAAAGTATTCATTGTCGATGCACATTTCTGTCTGTGTAAATGAAATATATATGAATTTTTGGTTTTCTTGATCATACTTTAGTGGCGTCGGTGGCTGAGCGGTTGCTGTCCGATAGGGGATCATGAGGTCACGGGTTTGGAATACTTTCAAAGCTAGGTCTGTAATTCGGCTGTACCGTCGTTATTTCATTTTGATTTATCAAATGGCATCTAGCTCTACAAAACCAACAAAGCGCAAATGCCTTTCCTTTGACATTAAACAAAAATAACTGATGTTGAAATGTCAAATTCTTGTTGACTTCAGATACAACGAACGGTCACATTCAACGAAAGGTTGCATTCAATGAAAGGTCATATACAAAACGAAAAGATCGCATTCAACGAAAGGTCGCATGCAACAAAAGGTGTCATACTACGAGGACCTAGTGTCAGTGTTACACCTTGTTGAATCCGACTCCCACTGTACCATTTTCTCTGCTTCCCAAGCATTGGACATTTAGGCGGTAACTACTGTATATGAGGATAAGATGCAAAACTGCTATATATCCAAAAATGATAACTGGAGAAAATCAAATTTGTCTTCCTTAATTTTAAATAAAGCCCGATCAAATTTGTGTTAAGAGCAAATTATAATATGATAATTTGATATAGTTAGTTTTGAACAAAAATGATTTCATTACCAGAAGACTCTTCATTCAAAGTCCGAGATGGTGAAAAATTCACGATATGTAAAAATGGTGTATAACGAGTTTGCACCTCACCCCTCACATATAATTTGCTCTAAATAGATTTGTTCTGTTGTAATAATAGTAGGATCAAAAGAGAAGCCAAAAATTTGAAAAATTGTCCTTGCCCATTTTTTTTTTCCTTTTTTTAAGCGGATGGCGATTTGGACTGACATTTTTGCTTTCGTCTCTTTGATTTTATTTCTCCTGTGCATAAGTTTTAAGGATAAATAAACGTAATGTGTGGGTTTTTTCTCCCCATAAAAACGTCAAACTTTACACTGAGTTGGGGCCTTGCATTGTGCACTGAATGTGTGACATTAAAGTTATATAGCAGTCCTTTGATAATTCAAATGATGAAATAAAAGATGGAGGTGGTCCAGAGGCAAGGCGTTGGCCTCTCAATCAAAAGGTCGTGGGTTCATGCCTGACACTGACAGGTTGAAAAGTTCTCTTCGATTTAAAAAAAATTGTTTTCAAGATAAACTCACTCTCGTGAATTCTACTGCCCTGATCCAGGTAGGTGGATCGACATTTAGTCCCATCAGAGATGGATGCTAAAAGGAGGTCCCGTGTGGTAGCTCACAAACGCTCTGTGTTTAAATCTACCAAAACCTATTCCAAAATGATCAAAAGAATGCTTCTTTCATGCCTTATAATAAATACTGACGGTTTTGAACCAATAGAAAAGCTCATTTTATACACATGAGCACCACGTGCAAATATTATTTCCAATTTTCTTCCAAATAGTATATCATAGGGTTCAACTCTTTATTACGTTTGTTGGCTTCTTAAGAAAAATGATGTAAACTTGATTTACGCTTTTAAACAGTTTCACCGATTATTTATATATATATATATATATATATATATATATATATATATATATATATATATATATATATATATATATATATATACATGTAATGCAAGTATTTTCTTTCATCTCAAACTCATCCATTCAACAGGATGAGGTATCGAGTGTCTTGCGGTCTCAAACACTGTTGGACTATATTTCTAAAACTTGACAATAATGCATTCAACGACTTTTACGAAGGAGCTTTGAAATCACACATGTTGGTTGTTGCGGACATTCTCAGACCTGAAAAAGGACCTCATGGGCTGACGGAAGAGGACATCGAGGATTTTTTTTGCCAGGTAAAAGTTTGATGTGGCATTGGTGGCCGAATGGTTAGTAGGTTGCTGGACTGGGGGTCATGAGGTTCCGGGTTCGAATCCCATTAATGCTAGGTCCGACGTTATGTGCCATGGGGAAAGACCCGTTACACGCATATTTACCGCTCGACCCATGTGCAAACGGTTACAAGCACCAGCTAGGGAGTAAAAACCTGTGTCAGATTAGTGTCCTGTCCAGGATGTGATTATTATCACTGCGTTCGCTTTACACTATAGAAACTGAGATAAACTCCGGTTCTATGGGCCGTAGAGGCTTTGAATCGGGCAGTGGACAGGTAAGCACCTGTACGGGAGTAGATGATCCCGCCCTCCACGAGTCTCCTGCAGGTCGGTCTTGGCTGACCAAAGGCTAAGGGAGTTAACCCTGACAGAAAACAACCTGCTGCCTTGCAGGTCGGTTTTGACTGACCAAAGGCTTAGGGAGTTAACCTGCCATAAAATAACAACCTGCTGCCTTGCAGGCTGGTCTTGAATTACCAAAGGCTAAGGCAGTTAACCCTGACAGAAAATAACAAGGCCTTGCTAGGGGGCCTCAACGTGCCAGCCCCACCATCTACCTAGGGTACAGTGGGATAATCCCCTGCTTATCCAAAACCTAACTGATGCAGAGAAATAAATATAATATACCCTCAAGCTTGATCTTTCAACGACGAAAATGGAAACGAACACGGACTGTGATTTTTGGAACATGGAATGTTAGGGCAATAAATGGAAAAGAGTTAAAATTAGTTGAAGAAATGGAAAAATTCAAAGTAGACATTTTGGCTGTTACAGAAACAAAGAAAAAGGACAAGGAATAGAAAATGTAAGACCAAATCATATTTTAATCTTCTCAGGAGTAGATATCAAAGATAGCGCTAGAGCAGGAGTAGGTCTCCTAGTGCATAAAAAGCATGAAATGCTACTAGAAAGCTGGAAATTTATTAGCCCACGGCTATTAGAGGCAAATATTAAACCAAAAGGAAGAGAAATTAAATTATTAATAGCTTATGGACCAAACGAAGACCCACTAAAGAAGAAAACAATACCTTCGAAAACAATTTACAAATAGCTGCAGAAAATCTTAAACACAAACAGAAACTGGTGGTTTTAGGATATTTAAACGCTAGAGTAGGCCACAATATAGAAACATCAGGAGGAGTAATAGGTGAAGAGAAACTAATAGATTTTTGCCTGAAGAATAACATGAAAATAGCCAACACTTTTTTTCCTCATAAAGATATCCACAAATATACAAGAGTAAATGAAGACAGATATGAAAAGTCATTCATAGACTACATAATAGTTAGCAGCTCCTTTTTTACAGTACATTGGATGCAACAGTAAACAAAGGAGCAGAAATATTTAGTGATCATCTAGTAATAGCCAAAATGAGATTACTGACTGAACAAACAAACAGAAAAGGAATGAGAAGAAAGCTACGTTAAACTCAAAATAGAGGAATTAAATAAACCAATACTAAAAGAGATATACCGATCTAGGATAAAAAGATATGTCTGAATGATAGCACAATAGAAGAAAAGTGGCAAATGTATAAAGAAACACTCCTCAGTTGTACTGAAGAAGTCTGTGGTAGGAAACAAATTAAAGGAGATGGGAAAAGAACAGCATGGTGGAATGAGAATGTCAAAAGTAAGATCAAAGAAAAGAAGGATGCCTGGAAGAAATACATGCAAACAAAGAGACCAGAGGATAGGATAGATTACGTGAATAAAAGAACTATTGCCAAAGAGGAAGTGAGGAAAGCAAAACAGGAACAATGGGAAGAGTTTGGACAAAGACTTCAAGAAAGCTATCAAGGAAATCAAAAGCTGTTCTGGGGGCAATGAAGAGCATGAGAAAGACCAAAGCATGCCTAATATGACAAATTAAGAATGCCAAAGGAGAAATAATGAAAGAAGACAGTGAAATCATGGAAGCGTGGAGAAAATATTTTCACCAATTACATAATCCCTCAAGAACATATGAAACAAGGAGTAAAGATCAATTAGTAAGAGTATCAAGTAATCCAGAGGAGACAGCTGAAGATGTAGATATATCAATGGAAGAAATCCAAACAGGTATAGGAAAAATGAAATTAGGAAAAGTCCCAGGAGCAGATCAAGTTTATCCAGAAATGATTAAAAACCAAGGGAGAGAGGCAGACAGACTACTACATGCAATATGCCAACAAGCATGTAAGTCCAAACAGGTGCCAGACGACTGGAAAAAGGGAACGGTAGTACCAATACATAAGAAAGGATCAACTATGGAATGCTCAAACTATAGAGGGATACCACTACTTAGCGTACCAGGAAATAAGTGTGCCAGGATTCTGGAAATGAGACTAAGGAAAAGAGTAGAGGATCAGATTGAAGAACAGAGTGGATTTAGACCAGGTAGAAGTGTACAAGACCACATATTTACAATTAGACAAATAATAGAAAAATTCCCCGAGAGAAATTGACTTGCTTCTGTGTTTTATAGATCTAGGAAAGACATTTGACACTGTGAGGAGGGACGAACTATGGCATTCCATTAAAGAACACAATGTAGAGCAAAATTTAATAGAAGCCATTAAAAAGTTTTTACAATAAACCAACATGTGTTGTGAGAGTGGCTGGAAACATATCTGCAGTATAAGATGTAGATATAGGGGTAAGATAGGGTTGTACCGTAAGTCCTCTTTTGTTTTTCACATTTATGGATTCAGTCAAAGGCATCCTCAAAAAGGAAGAAAAGAATGTAGGTATGTGGAAGCTCAAACCAGTAAATGTATCAATGCTTTCATTTGCCGATGATTTAGTTCTGTTTGGAAAATCAGAAAGTGACCTTCAGTCGAATATCAACATTATGAACAATGAACTAAATAAAAGAGGAATGAGAGTAAATGCAAAGAAAACTAAAAAATGCTAGTAACTAGGAAGCTAAAATACAAGATCTTAAATTAGGCAGGGAGAATTTAGAACAAATTCACAGCTACAATTACCTAGGAGTAATGATTAACTCTAACGGAAAACTAAGAGAATAAATCAGCCAGAGAATCCAAAAGGCAAGTACAATATATAACCATCTAGGAAAGGCATTTGTAGGTAAGCAAGAATTGTCAACAAAAAACAAAATGGCAGTATACAATACAGTTTATTGTCCTATTCTCCTCTATGGCAGTGAAACTTGGACTTTAGACAGTAGAGAATACAGTAGAGTACAGGCAGCTGAAATGAAATATCTAAGAAGAGTAATAGGGAAAACTAAACGAGACAAAATCAGAAACACAACAATAAGAGATCCAACCAAAGCAGAGGGCATAAAAACTAAGATAAAAATAAATCAATTGAGATGGTTTGGGCATGTAAATAGAATGAATAACACTAGAATAGCTAAATCAGTATACAGTGTTAAGACCCAAGGTAAAAGACCAAAAGGCAGACCTCGAAGAAAATGGGAAGAAGATATAAAAGAGGCATTGAAGAATAGAAAATTATTTTTTTTAGAAGGAAACAGAAAGTATCAGGACAGGGCATCATGGAGAAAGATCATCTCAGGCATCTGAACCCATACACCGAAAGGTAGAATATGAACTGATAAAGAAAGAAAGAGGCTTTGAAGGAACGTTACCTACTTTTAAAAGTTTGATGGTCAGTGTTATATTTCTCAATTGTGATCTGTTGTGTGTTTAAATATCAAGGGACTGCTTGTGTGAGTGGTGGTCAACTTCTTGTCTGTCACCTGCCTTGTATAGAAATGTCC